>CM051014.1:26263877-26268877 GCA_027704905.1 Muraenolepis orangiensis | reverse complement strand
TCCTCCCTCCCCTCTCCTCCCCACCTTCCTCTCCCTCCTCCCTCCCCTCTCTCCCCTCCTCCCCCCCTCTCCTCCTCTCTCCTCCTCCCTCTCCTCCCCTCCTCTCTCCAATCCCTCTCCTCCCCCCCTCCCTCCTCTCCCTCCTCTCTCCCCTCCTCCCTCCCCTCCCTCCCTCCCTCCTCTCTCCCCTCCCCTCTCTCCCCTCTCCTCCTCTCTCTCCTCCCCCCCTCCCTCCTCTCTCTCTCCTCCCCTCTCTCCCCTCCCCTCCCTCCCCTCTCCTCCTCTCTCTCCTCCCCCCCTCCCTCCTCTCTCTCCTCCCCCCTCTCCCCTCCCCTCCCTCTTTCTTCTCTCCAGGTGTTTACCGAAGCCTCTTCTTCATGGCCGTTATCCTCGCTGTGAAAGGAAGGATTTCTAAAAGTGGATTTCGCTAGAGGAGAGGAGGTGTTGGGTGGGCTCTCCCAGGGTTTATAGAGCATCCAATGAGAGATCGATCACAGACGGTCCATGTGATGTGTGGTGATGTTCCGTGGTTCCTCTGTGGGAGCGGAACCTCTCAGAACCGCCAGGCCGCACTCGGGCCCCGAGCCGGGAGACCGAGCCGTGTCGGTCCCCCGTCCGGGTCGGGGGGACGAGCGTGTGTAGCGCCTGGGTTGCCAGGCAACAAGACCGGAGCCCCCGTCCCCTGCGGTGTGGACCGCTGGTTCCCGCCCCCTGAGAGGCGGGGCCTGAGCCTCCAGTGTTAGCGTTCAGACTGTGGCGCTGGGTGAGACGGGCTTACCTGTTAGCCTATCTCCCTCACGCAGCTCCACCCCGCTTATCACCACCAGCCAGCCAGCGGGGGGGTGTGTGTGTGTTAGGGTGTGTGTGTGTGTTGGGGGGGGGGTGTTAGGGTGTGTGTGTGTGTGTGTGTTAGGGTGTGTGTGTGTGTTGGGGGGGTGTGTGTTTCTGTGTGTTTGTCATTTGGTTTTGTGTGGGTTTATGTTAGGGTCTTTATGTGTGTGTGTGTGTGTGTGCGTGCACTTTTTGCATGCTTCTGCATATGTGTGTGTGTGTTTACACACACAAATTACGTTGTGAATGTGCACGTCAATGCGTCCAGATGACATGTGAACACACTCAGAAAAAGGTTAAAGCAAACACTGTGAGAGAGAGAGAGAGAGAGAGAGAGGCGGGTGCCTAGTGATCAAGTGGGTAAGTTCACAGGACAGAAGGAGACTTTGGTTCACACACCCACATCCTTTACACTGAGTACCAACACCACAGTAACGGACCTGTGTGTATATATATATATATATATATATATATATATATATATATATATATATATATATATATATATATATATATATATATATATACACACACAGGCCCAGCCACCCGATGATCTTCTCTGCTGTCCTCACGACCCTCTGGATGTCTTGTCAGGACGCTCTCTACGGTGCCTCGGTAGAGCCTAGAGGCGCCGGTGGGCCTTCTTCAGCATGACCTCCGTGTTGCGGGTCCACGCCAGGTCATCGGAAATCTGTAGCCCAAGGAAACGTAAGCAGCGGACGACTTCCACCGGTGTCCCGTCCAGGATTGTGAAGTCAATGTCCTTAGTCTTGCTGACATTCAGTGCAAGGCTGTTGTCCTTGTCGTGTCAGCCGGACCACCTCATCTCTGAACTCCGTTTCGTCTCCTCGCTTATCAGACAAACCTGATAATCCAATTGTTGCTGTGCGTGGCAGTACAGTCATGTGTGTACAGCGAGTACAGCCGGGGACCGAGGCAGCAGCCTGTGGGTGCTCCGGTGTTGAGGACCAGAGTGGATGAGATGTTGTTCCCAATCTTCACCACTTGAGTCCTGCCCGTCAGGAAGTCCATAATCCAGTTACAGATGGGGCGTCCAGACCTAGGTCCCTCAGCTTCAGGACCAGCTTGGAGGGGACGATGGTGTTGAACGCCGAGCTGTTCTGCTGGTCTGTATGCAATTTGGAGTGGCTCAAGGGACTCAGGGACGGAAAAGTTAATGTGTGACATGACAGGTTTCTGCCACCCTCCTGAAGATTCTGCGGACCTTGGACTTGGATAGTTGTAGAACGTAGTCTGGGTGAATGTTTGTCGGTCGGCTCAGGGTCCCTTTCAAAGCCAGCGTAAAACTTGTTTAGCTCGTCTGGTAGGTTAGGGTCGTTGTTGGTGACAGCCCCTGAGCTCCCCTTGGAGTTGGAGAGGACCCTCAGACCTGTACAAAATTGTAATTCCTGTAGGTTTTTGTAATCCAATTTCCCCTTCTTAATGGCTTTTATGAGTTTGTACTTAGCCTTCTTGTAGTGATCACTGTCGCCTGTTGTGAAAGCGGTACTCTCTGTTTCTTAAGTTTGTTCCTTATGTCAGCATTCATCCATGGTTTGCGGTTCGGAAATGAGCGAACAGACCTGGTGGGGATGCATTCCTCCACTCGCCTGTTAATGTATGCTGTGACATGATCTGCATACACATCCAGGTCAGGGGTCTTGAATACACAATAGTGATTTCTAGCCCCCCCCTGCAGGTGTAGTACGGCATCGTCTGTCCAGCGACGCACGTTCTTTACAACTGTGGGCGTGGACTTCAACTTCTGCTTGTAAACAGGAAGTAGAAGCACGGAAGAGGCGTGGTCTGATTGGCCGAAAGCCGGCCGCGCAACAGCGCGATAAGCGTGCTTGATGGTGGTGTAACGGTGATCAAGAGTCTTGTTGTGTCTGATCGGACATGAGATGTGTTGATAGTATTTTGGTAATACCTTCTTTAAACTGCAGTGGTTCCAGTCCCCCGCTACGATGGGGACTGCCTCAGGGTAGAGATTCTGAAGTTTGCTCACATCGATGTAAAGTTTGTCCAATGCGATGTTCCATCAGCCCGTTGGTTGGATGTAAACCGTCAACAAGAGAATAGCAGAGATTTCCCTCAGTAAGTAAAAAGGGTGACACTTGATTGTCAGTAATTCCAGATTAGATGAGCAGTGTTGAGACAGCACCTGAACGTCCGTCCACCAGCTGTTCAACAACAACAACAAACCAAGAGGATTGAATCCTCTTTATTGGTCTCATGTAAACACACAGTGACATGTGTTCTCTGCATTAACCCATCCTAGTATTAGGAGCAGTGGGCAGCTGGTTATACAGAGGGAGCAGTTAGGGTTAGGGGGTCTTCCTCAAGGACACCTCCACAGGTTTAGCTAGGAGGAGCCGGGGATCGAACCAGCAACCTTCCGGTTGTGAGGCTCTACCTCCTGAGCTCTACTGCCGCCCCGTTCTTCACCAAGCAGCATCCACCTTTGTTCTTCCCCGTGGACTCAGCTGTTCTGTCGGTCCGAAACAAAGAGAATCCCGGTGGTTGCAGCACCGCTTCGTCAGGAATCACTGAGGTCAGCAACACTCCCTGATGTCCCGCTGAGAGGCCATACGGCAGTTCAGTTCGTCGGACTTGTTTGCGAGAGACTGGACGTTGGTGGTGGTGGTGGTGATGATGGTGGTGGTGGAGGAGGTGGTGGTGGTGGTGGAGGTGATTGTGGTGGTGGTGGAGGTGATGGTAGTGGTAGTGGTGGTGGAGGTGGTGGTGATGGAGGTGGTGGTGGTGGTGGTGATGGTGGTCGAGGTGGTGGTAGAGGTGGATGTGGTAGTGGTAGTGGAGGTGGAGGTGAGGCCGGTGGTGGAGGCAGGGTACGAGTGGAATAATACGAGGCGGCAGATGGGCAGGCAGAGGATGGCTGTCATGCACCTTGGGCTCAGCCTCTTGTCCTCGCGCCCGTGGGCGAACGAGGAGAGGCGACACTTGTCTTGTTCTCTCCAGCCTCTCTCTCTCTCTCTCTCTCTCTCTCTCTCTCTCTCTCTCTCTCTCTCTCTCTCTCTCTCTCTCTCTCTCTCTCTCTCTCTCTCTCTCTCTCTCTCTCTCTCTCTCTGTCAAGATGTCCATGTGAATTATTGGCCCCCTGACATCCATGAAAAAGGGTTGAGGGAGGCGAGGGTGGGGGGAGGGGTGGAGAGAGAGAGAGGGAGAGGGGGGTGGACGGGAGTATGTTTAGTAACCGTGGTGACGTGCTCATCCTCATCTGACACGCTCCACCCCTCCCATCACAGCCCCTGTGTATCCCTGCTCCTCTCGGTGCAACCCATGTACTTATCAACTAGTGGAGTAATCAGCCCCTTATGAACTATTACCATTTAATATACCGGGAACTTATCTTTCTCTCTCTTCTCTCTCTCTCCTTCTTCCCTCCTTCTCCTCGTCTCCTCTCCCTCTCCTCCTCTCCTCTCTCCTCTCCTCTCCGCCCTACATCCTCTCTCTCCTCTTCCTCTCTCTCTCCCTCTCTCCCCTCTCTCTCTTCTCTCTCTCTCTCTCTGCCTTCTTTACTCTCTCTCTCTCTCTCTCTCTCTCTCTCTCTCTCTCTCATCTCTCTCTCTCTCCTCTCCTCTCTCTCTCTCTCTATCTCTCTCTCTCCTCTCTCTCTCTCTCTCTCTCTCTCCTCTCTCTCTCTCTCTCTCTCTCTCCTCTCTCTCTCTCTCTCTCTCCCTCTCTCTCTCTCTCTCTCTCTCCTCTCTCTCTCTGTTTTGCTTCCCTTAATAACTCGTAAAGTACCTTTCATTGGGACCGATCTCAAATGTCAACCTCCAAAAGAGCGAGTAAGATTCTAAAAACAGGAGATTATTATATGATATTATATTAACGTGTTCCGGTCACCAGGCCGGATTAATTTTATCTGAAACTACGATAGGTCACCTGTCTAAAATATTAATATGGTTTATACGTTACAAGAAACAAACAGTGTTTGCGTCAGTGGCAGCAAACACTGCATCCAACCTTTACCGTTCAACACATTGGAATGGTAATGGCAATGGATGCTTTTATAAAGCGCTTTTATCCAAAGCACTTAACAAGTCATGCCTCACATTCACCCATTCATACACCGAGGGTGGAGTCAGCCATCAAGGAGACAGCCAGCAGGTCAGGAGCAGTTAGGGTTAGGGGGTCTTGATCAAGGA
>CM051014.1:26221377-26258877 GCA_027704905.1 Muraenolepis orangiensis | reverse complement strand
CCACACACAAGGCGTTCATGTGCTAAATTATTTAAAGGTTTTCTTCCGATGTTTTTTTCCCCGCTCTGACCCTGTGGTGGTGCAGATGTCAACTACCCCGTAGTAGTACAAGTAAGGAGTTTTACACACACACACACACACACCCACCCACCCACCCACCCACCCCCCACACACACACACACACACACACACACACACAGCCACCCTCCCACGTATCTAACTCTGAACTGTAAGTTAGTGTGTGTGTGTGGGGACCATCACCTTACCGGCTAAATGGATAGTTTTGGATGGATAGCGTTGAGCGGTAATGAGGGAGACTGACCCTCTACTTTACCACTGACTCTACACTCAACAACATTACTATACTAAACAATACTATATTATACTATATAATACTATACTATACTTAACAGTACCATACTATACTAAACAATACTATACTATATTATACTATACTAAACTAAACAATACTATACTATACTATACTAAACAATACTATACTATACAATATTAAACAATACTATACTAAACAATACTATACAATACTATACAATACAATACTATACAATACTATACTATACTAAACAATACTATACTAAACAATACTATACAATACTAAACTATACTATACTATACGATAGCACCTGAAGATGGAGGTGTGGTGGTGGAGGAGCCAGGCTAGTCTAACGCTGGCCATGGAGGTCGTGGCGGCCGTGTCTTCCAGGAAGCCCCGGTGACCAGAGAGAGAGAGAGAGCCCCGGTGACCACCCAATCATCATGGCTTGACTTTTGTTCTCTTTGTCTGATGAGAGCTCCGTCCCCGTCCATCAGGGGGCCTGCCCTCCCTGCAGGGATTGGTCCATTTAGGACTGACGCTGGTTTCCTCCAGAGGTCATAATGAGAGTTTGATCTGTGATTTGATTCAGTGGGTGACCAGAGCCTCCAGATTCCTGATTAAATCAATCTGTCACTCACTCACTCACTCACTCTCTCTCTCTCTCTCTCTCTCTCTCTCTCTCTCTCTCTCTCTCTCTCTCTCTCTCTCTCTCTCTCTCTCTCTCTCTCTCTCTCTCTCTCTCTCTCTCTCTCCTCTCTCTCCTCTCTCTCATCTCTGTTCTCGTCTCCTCTCTCTCTGTATCCCTGTTTCTGTCCGTCTCACGCCTCTCTGTATCCCCTGGTTCTCCGTCTCACATCCTCTACTGTATCCCCTGTTCTCGTCTCTCACGTCTCTTCGTCTCCCTCTCGTTCTCTCCGTCTCACAGCTCTACGTATATCCCTGGTGTTCTGTCCGTCTCACAGCCTCTTACTGTATATCCCCCTGTGTTCTGTCCGTCTCACAGCCTCTTACTGTATATCCCCCTGGTGTTCTGTCCGTCTCACAGCCTCTTACTGTATATCCCCCTGGTGTTCTGTCCGTCTCACAGCCTCTTACTGTATATCCCCCTGGTGTTCTGTCCGTCTCACAGCCTCTTACTGTATATCCCCTGGTGTTCTGTCCGTCTCACAGCCTCTTACTGTATATCCCCCTGGTGTTCTGTCCGTCTCACAGCCTCTTACTGTATATCCCCCTGGTGTTCTGTCCGTCTCACAGCCTCTTACTGTATATCCCCCTGGTGTAGTCTCAGCTGCTCGGTGGTGGGTTCGGATCGTCTGTCGACGGAGTGTTCCGGTGTTTAATGCGATAAACACCAGACACATGCGTCCTCCTGCAGCGAGCCTCATGGAGGTGTTTTCAGCCGCTGACTTCGGTGTGAAACATTAATAACCTTTAGCGTCTCGGCGGGAGATCAGCTGGAACACGTGGATATTTTAATGCACTGCGGATGAATAATGCATGAGAAAAGTTTCCCTCTGAAGTTGTGGTTTGGGTCTTTGTCTTCCAGGGACACGCCCCCGACCACGGAGGGCGGAGCCAAGACACACTCCAAACCCTCCTCCCGCTTCCCGCGGCTGGGCCGCAGCCGCCACCAGGACGCCCGGCCCGAGCCCCAGAGCGGCGACCTCTGACCCCCGGACACCGCACTAACGGCCCGATTGGTCGAGGACCAGGAAGTCCCTTTTCCTGTCGGTGGACGGTTTGGGTACTCCTGGACTGCTTTGGAGGTCAACCTCCAGGTGTTTTTAATCTCTGGATATTATGATCAGTCTGATGATCAACAGTCAATGATACATGTAAGAGAACACAGGTCACAGCACAAGGTGGACCTGAAGAGTGAGTGTAGGAGGTCAACATGACCAGGGCTGCTCCTGGACCTGGACCAGTAGCACCAGGACAGCCTGTCTCTCTCTCTCTCTCGCTCTCTCTCTCTCGCTCTCTCGCTCTCTCGCTCTCTCTCTCTCTCTCACTTTTTCTAACAGCCGTTATTAGCCGCCAGTCTCCGGTTTTGTAGTACAGCCGTGTCCCAGGGTTACCGTGGTTACAGTGTTATAATAATATGTGGTGTTGGTATGACGCCTGATGGAGAGCAGGTGAGCCTGAGTGATGGAGCGTGATCAGGTGGTGCTCCTCTCCAGGCTCTTTATGTGTTTGTCTGCTTTGTGTTCTTGGGTTTAAATCGTCTGATCAAGGTGCCATGAGATGTTCAACCTGCCAACCTACCCCTCCCCTCCCCTCTCCCCCCTCCCCCCTCCCCCCACACCCCATGACCAGGTCCACCGTCACACCAAGCAAACACACCCGCCTTCACAGAAGGCCTCGCTGAAGACTGTCGGACCCTCCATGTCTCCGAGGAGAACCCGGGGGGAGGGGGGCTTGTTAGCTAACACCATTCAGGGTTTTGCTCAGCTTTGATTTTCCTTCTAAAGGTAGAAGCTCATGCATATTCATGAGGTGATCATGGTCATCACACATGAATATTCATGAGCTTCTCCCTCCTGGTCATTTTGGGTTCAATGTGTTAAAACCAAACAGGGAGGTCCATAGTGCCGGGGGGAGAGGAGGGGGGGGGGGGGGGTTATTTAGCTCTATTATTCTCAAAGGGTTGATGATGATGATGAGTCTGAGGAGGAAGAGCTTGATTGTGTGTCCGCTCTGACAAATGACATGTAAATAATTCACCCATCCACATCTTACTGTATTTATACACACATGGGACAGCCCATGTGCTGGACACACACACACACACACACACACACACACACACACACACACACACACACACACACACACACATGCACAGACACACATACACAAACACACACACACACACACACACACACATGCACAGACACACACACACATACTATGGGAAGATGATTATTATGACGGCAACGCAAACAGAGTCATGTGAGGACTTTCGGGATGTTATTGATTAAAAGCCTTTCGTGGATTTATATTCTTTCTATCTATTATTATTTGTATTATTATTGTTGATTGATTCCTGATTCCTGATCAGATCATTTCTTGTAGAAACTGATCAAGGCACATTTTCAAACCCGAGTCTAATAAGTATTGAATGTCTGCATGTGTTCAGGTCCACCAGCAGGTCCCAGCTCCTCTCTGAACACGTAGGGCACAGGGATCACATTAGGGTCATAAGATAGGAGGAGAACATCTTGAGAAGGTGAACACAACCTTCCAGCTATTTGTCCTTGGCTGTGGACACTGAACACCGTGGTGTCTGTAGCCAGGGCCCTCCCTCCCTTAGTGGAGCCAAATGCTCATCAGCGCTGCTGCAACATTTTTGATTATATTTGAAGTTACTTCGTGGTTCCTTCCACACTTTGGGTCTCGCTTCTCAGAACGTGTTGTGGCCAACTTCGTATACATATCAGAGAGAGAGAGAGAGAGAGAGAGAGAGAGAGAGAGAGAGAGAGAGAGAGGAGAGAGAGAGAGAGAGAGAGAGAGAGAGAGAGAGAGAGAGAGAGAGAGAGAGAGAGAGAGAGAGAGAGAGGAGAGAGAGAGAGAGAGAGAGAGAGAGAGAGAGAGAGAGAGAGAGAGAGAGAGAGAGAGAGACAGGGGAGAGAGAGAGAGAGAGAGAGAGAGAGAGAGAGAGAGAGAGAGAGAGAGAGAGAGAGAGGGAGAGAGACAGGGGGAGAGATACAGGGGAGAGATAGAGAGACAGACAGACAGACAGACAGACAGACAGACAGAGACAGACAGACAGACAGAGAGAGAGGCAGACAGACAGACAGACAGGCGAGAGACAGTGACGTGTTTTGATGTAGCCAAAGTCTTCACCTTGTCTTCCTGTGTTCATTTCCACCAATGACTCTCATGTTGGTAGGAGCCACCGTTTCTAGTGCTGGAACAATAAAGATGTACATTATACAACCAACCGTGTCTCTCTCTCTCTCTCTCTCTCTCACCCTCTCCCCCCCTCTCTCTCTTTCTCTCTCTCTCTCTCTCAACCACCCCCTTTCTCTCTCTCTATACAGTATATATATAAATGTGTATATATTCTATCCCTGCAATCCACACCATTATGTTGCTGTGTGTGTGTTGTGTGTGTGTGTGTGTGTGTGTGTGTGTGTGTGTGTGTGTGTGTGTGTGTGTGTGTGTGTGTGTGTGTGTGTGTGTGTGTGTGTGTGTGTGTGTGTGTGTGTGTGTGTGTGTGTGTGTGTGTGTGTGTGTGTGTGTGTGTGTGTGTGTTAGACGGCTGATGACAGGATCACTCATTTGTGTGTCGGTTACGTTTGTTAAAATGTGCTGATGCATTAGCATGGGCCGACGGCCGACCCATTGTGTGATGTGTGTGTGTGTGTGTTCATTGTGTGGTGGATTTGTGTGTGATGTGTGTGTGTGTGCGTCTGAACAAACAGATGGGTGGGACTGGTGGAGGATGATGAGGATGGTAACTGGATAACTGGCAGACGTATACGGCCATCTTCTCGCCCTCATCTGAGTCTCCCGGTACATCTGTTCTGCTTGTTGAGCGGTTGTTTAGCGTTTGCTGCGTCGCTAATCTGGCCCTAAGCCTTTATTCATACCCGGCTGGCCGCCCGGAGACACAACACAAGGGCTTACCTTCCAGAAGGATCCTGACTGAGAGGAGGAGGGGGAGGAGGAGGAGGAGGAGAGGAGGAGGAGGAGGAGGGGGAGGAGGAGGAGGAGGAGGAGGAGGGACTAGGACTAGGAGGAGTGGGAGAGGAGGAGGAGGAGGAGGGGGAGGAGGAGAGGAGGAGGAGTAGGACTAGGATGAGTAGGAGAGGAGGAGGAGGAGGGGGAGGAGGAGGAGGAGGAGAGGGAGGAGGAGAAAGGTGAATGGCACGGTTTTGAGAATAGCGATTGCAAACGGAGAGCTGCGTTGTCTATTGACCGGAAAACTGGTTACCAGCCCGTTTACGATCTGAACGGTTGCTTTTGGTAGTTGAGAGTTGGACGGTACAATATATATCTATCTATATATAGATAGATATATATATATATACACACACACACGCACACATACACAGACACACACACATGTCAGGCTAAGTACGCCAAGCGCGGATCACCTCAATGTTTCCCATTGTTTGAGATGATTTTCTGAGAAGAGCGTTGAATCATCCGGAAGAGGAAGAGGAAGGAGGAGGAAGAGGAAGGAGCCGGGGGTTCCAGCAAACTGGAGACGCGGCGTATTTACTGGAATGGAGGAACTCATGAATACAATAACAACCAGTCTCTCTCTCTCTCCAATAACAACCTATGCATTTATGCATCACTTGGACCTCCTGCACTCAGCTCTAGTCTGTTGGACAGTTGGACTCTCTATCCATTTATCTTTCTATCTATCTATCTGTCTGTCTGTCTATCTGTCTGTCTGTCTATCTATCTGTCTGTCTCTTGCGTTCAACAACAACAAATCATGAGGATTGAATCCTCTTTATTGGTCACATGTGAACACACAGTGACATGTGTTCTCTGCATTAACCCATCCTAGTGTGAGGAGCAGTGGGCAGCTGGTTATACAGAGGGAGCAGTTAGGGTTAGGGGGTCTTCCTCAAGGACACCTCCACAGGTTTAGCTAGGAGGAGCCGGGGATCGAACCAGCAACCTTCCGGTTGTGAGGCTCTACCTCCTGAGCTCTACTGCCGCCCGTTGGCTCCCTACGTGTCTGTCTGTCTGAGAGGGATCTATAGATCACGCTATGAGGAACCATCAGAACCATCACCATCACTGTTAACTTCCATGTTCTTCATTTTCTGTCTCCCATTCTCTCTCAAACACACGCACACTCACACGCACGCTCACACACTCACACGCACGCTCACACACTCACACGCACGCACGCTCACACACTCACACGCACGCTCACACACTCACACGCACGCACGCTCACACACTCACACGCACACTCACACGCACGCACGCTCACACACTCACACGCACGCACGCACACACACGCAACACCTATACATTACACTTACAGGTATGACCTTCTCATCAGATGTAACATCCTACCTGTAGAGCAGCAGTGGGCCGTGTTCAGACAGATACTACCCACCTCTCTCTCTCTCTCTCTCTCTCTCTCTCTCTCTCCTCTCTCTCTCTCTCTCTCTCTCTCTCTCTCTCTCTCTCTCTCTCATTTCCTCTCTCTCTCTCTCTCTCTCTCTCTCTCTCTCTCTCTCCTCTCTCTCTCTCTCTCTCTCTCTCTCAGTGATCAGAATGGAGGGATTAATTTTTTTGTCATGTTTTTTATCTACATCTGAAGTGGCAAATGAAGCTGTAAGGATTATGTTAATTAATAGGATAACAGGAACATGGGAATCATCTCTCTGAGCCCCAGCCTTAAGGCCTCAGGGCAGCTTATCTCCACACACACATCCACAGAGAAGTGATGAGTTCACAACAAACAAACTAACTAAAAGTGAAATGTCAGCCGATGGTTTAGATGCTGACGGGGAAATAAGATGGGAGATAATGGAGGACTTTGGAGAGGGCGTGGCTACCTGGTCTCACAACACGGCGGGAAGGACAGAGTTAGTAGACAGAGTTAGTAGACATTAAAATAAGACGGATGTCTCATTGCTCTCGTCTCTCCCGTTTCGGGAAGTGAATAAAACAGTTAGTTCCAGTTAGTTCCAGTTAGTTCCAGTTAGTAACAGTGTCAGCTTTAGCAGCTAATCCCCAATGGGGAGCGGGGCCGAGGACTGGCCCAAAGTTAGCAGAGTCTTGGATCGCTTGGATCTCCATCTCGCCATATTTTCCCGGATCGGCCTCGAGGCAGGTGTGAGCGACACCTCTCGTTCCAGCGCATGGGAGTGGGACTCCGTGCCTTCATCCCGCTGTGTCTCCTGGTCTCACATAACGAGGCCCTCAGGGTCCAAACACGTCCGTAGAGTCAGACAGAGACGGGGACATCTGTGAACATAGAGCACCGATTCTTTTCCAGGTGTATCTTTTCCTGCGTGTTATATTATCTTTCAGAAATGACGCCTTTATCCCTCCAGCCGTTTATGGTGAACTCAAACTCAAGCGCCGAATTTACATTGTCCATGTGCAACAAGTACAATGAAATGCTTACTCCCCATTCCCTCCAGCAGTATTATAAGTAATAGCACTTTTGTAAAACACTAAAGGCCTATTATAAAGATACTGTACACAATCAAAAAGAACAATAGAGTGACTGATGGATGATATGTTCATCTTCCTGTCAGGTCACTATTTATTGGCTAAAGATTATGTTCAGTTTATCAACTTTTGATGACAGTGTCACGGTTACGGTGGTTGACAGGGGGCGTGGCCAAGCCACGTGCGCTGACGGCGCACACACACACCTGTCGACAATTGCCGTGGCTGATTGCTAATCCCCTCACCTGGGGTCTATAGACCCTGGCTTCCCGTTACCCTGGCGTTAGGTCGTACGTCATACTTTGTACATGTTACGTCATACATTCTGTACAGAATCGCCACGCTGATGTCCCGGAGGTCTAGATCCTGTACCTATCCCTCGTCACCCGCTACTCCGGTCTATACGAGCTCCCCGGTCATTATAATTACCTGTCCAGTACCTGTCGCTATTCCGGTACCCAGACCCCTCTCCCGTCCCGGACTACTCGCCGGTCTACTACCTGCCGGTACTCCGCGGATCGACCTCCCGGTACCCAGACCCCTGGACTGTCCCTGATTACTCTGTTGTCTGTGTGCTTTAAATAAAGCTTTACGTTACAGCTCCACTGTGTCTTGGTCTGCGTTCTGGGTCCTACCAAACTATCCCATCGTGACAGAACTGTTTATCTGAAACCTCTATCTGTTTCTTCTTCACTTGGTCTAACAAGTTGCACATGTTTGTTTCCAATGCTACCAAATCAGATTTGATTTGAACTGAAATGAAGACGAAGACAGTGAAATGTGCCACAACGTCGTTTTATTGCGATGGAAACGCTGGCTGGTGGACGGGGTCGGCGGGATCATGACAGCTCACGATGAAGAGGCAGTACATGGTGGCACAGATGGAGCGGGCGGTCCGGGGCACCTGAGAGAGAGAGAGTGAGTGAGTGATGAGTGATTGAGTGATGAGTGATTAAGTGAGTGAATGAGGTTGATTTTTACGATCAGTTACGATATGAACACACCTTGGCGCGGAGTTTTTTAAACCTGTAGCTGCCTCTGGGGCGGCCCGGCAGGCGGCCTCTAGTGCCTCTGCCACAGCCGTGGAGCTCCTTGTTGCCGGACTCATCCTCCAGCAGGAGCAGAGTGTGGTGGTTCCCGCACCACACGTCCACCGGCCGCATCGACACTGCCACCTAGAGGCGAGGAGGCCACGGTGAGCTCCAACAGCCACCAGACTGCATAGAGCCCCTCATGCTGCCTATATGGATGTCCATTATTTTGGTTGATGGTGTGGTACCGTAGCAATTTGTTAGTTAACGTTTAGAAGAGAGATCATATGCTGAATTTACTGGTTTGAATTACTTGAGCACCGGGATAAAATAATAACCCTCATTCTTACACACACACACACACACACACACACACACACACACACACACACACACACACACACACACACACACACACCTGAGTGGGGAGTGGCCTGTCAAGCGTGTCCCCTGTCCCTAGTTGACCGTGACTGTTACTGCCCAGCATGAACACGCCACCACATTCGTCCACCAGGCAAAGATGCCTCTGGCCGAGGGAACACTTGACCACCTGCAAAGGTTGTACAGAAAACATGTCCAACATGTCACAGAGTCAAATGACACAGTTTGTCCTTCTGTCCGCCATCATGTAGAATACTGCAGTTCATCATTACCTTGCTGAGCAGGTACTGAGGAACGTACAAGGGGGCACGGTTGACGGCGGGCCGGTCACCGAACATGCTGCAGTAGAACTCAGGGGTGTGTGCCTGCACATAGGCTGAGCCGTCATCTTTAGGGGGGGAAGAAAGCAATAGCAATGAATACCTGCTGCAAGTCTTACCTGAGATAAACCACAACTCTGTCTTGAGATCAATTTAATTTGATAAAAAATGTTGATACATTTAAATAATGGATTTATACAAAAAATGGTGTCTAGCAAAACTTGTTGCCGTATACCTGTCAGGTAGAGAGCACCGTTTTGGCTGCTGTGGATCTGACTGATGGTGAGGGGATCTGGTTGGTGGCCATGAGACAAGCATTCCTGGAAGAAGGACGGCCTGAACTGGGGATGAAGCTGATCCTCCAGCTGATCCTCAGAGAAGTAAATGCCATGCACTGTTCCACAGGCTGAGAGGAGGAGCCAAGAGAGAGAGGGATTGATGCAGCTTTTGATTGGATGCCTTCCATTGACTCACATGAGGCTGAAGTCATTTATGTTTTGACTTGTTATGTTTTGAAAGTGAGACGCGCACATCCAAACTGCAGTGCAGTGGAGTATCGGAGTATGATAGCACATATACGTATATGGATCCTAAATGATCTGACACTCACTCAGTAACTTACAAGGTGTTTTCATTCTATGGAGACGTGACTTATGACTTTTGATAATAAAATAACCATGTTCCTTAAAGTACTGACCAGTGAGCAACAGCATCTGCCGGGCGAACACTGACCCTGTGAGGCGGATCTGCTTGTACCAACACCCAGGGTGTTCATACATAATCCGGATCACACATGCACCGGTGTCCTGCCGAAAGACGGTGATTGACCCTCCCTGTTGGCCGCTGTCATTCTGGCATCTCTGCAATGCATAGATGTAATGCCGATGGTGGGCGCCCTCGCAAGGGTCCACTGCAAACTGTGGTCCATAAATAGAAAGATAAAGATTAGAGTGGGTGATCAACAAGCAGTGTCTGCTTCTATGAATACATTCTAGATATTGAATTTCTGTGTAATCTATGGAACATAATAATTCAATGAACAAGTTTACACATTCTTACTAATTAAGTAATATTGCAAAGCCAGCTAATTAGGGAATTAGTAACACAAATGTTTTTGAATACTTTTTAAACTGCTGGTACATTTTTTACTGCTGGATAAAGAATCCAAAAAACAAGCTAAACTCCAGCGTGTCTGTGTAACTCGACTCTAGACTTGACCACATTTTAGCATCAGAGACATTCAGAGGAAGCGGGTTGCCATAGTTACACTTACATCGATGACATCGCGGCAGAGGACGGTGGGGTGGTACGGCATCCCCTGGTCCGGGATCCCGGATCCGATCACGACCTTGTTCGTCAACAGGAAGAGGGTATCCTGGTAGTCCAAGAGCACCACGTGGTGCCTGGTGGGCACCACCCGCCGGATTCCCACCACCCCGGGGGCATCCAAAACCCTGGAGGAGGAACGACGGGCCCCGCGGACCTTCAAGCGCCTGCTCCTGCCTAGTCCCTGGATGAGGATCGCCTGGGTGTCTGTCAGGGAGGAGGCGTGGAGGGAGGTTAGTTCAATGAAAGAGTTGCGACCCTATGTGTGCCCGGGGAGATATCTGGTATATATCTATATATATATATGGGTATTATTTAGGGTTAGGTGATGTTACTATCTTCATGAACATTTCTTGTTGTTATTGTACATAGGCCTGCACAGGGGCATTCCCACAAAGGTTGCAATACGATCACACTGCTATACATTTCCTCTTGACTGCTGTATGGTGCTAGACGTGGTACCACCAAAGCCCCACTGTACCTTTGAGGATAGCCAGGCGCTGCCAGTCTCTGGGGTTGGAGTGGTCTGGCATGCTGCCGCAGAACCTCCTCCAGACCCAGGGGCTCTGAGTCTGCTGGCGGTATCTGGTGCAGGTCGCCCCCACCGACAGGACATCACGTACTGAGAGGTGGCTCAGAATGACCTCCATCTATGGAAGACATGTGCACATGTGATTCACTAAGAGGGGTTGTTGATCAAAAGATAGAAAACATTATAACTTGGCAAACAACAAGAAATAAAATAAAAACGTATAATCATTATGTATAACATATGTAGAGAGGGAAAGAGGTTTTGTTACGGTCTCCGGTGGTAAGTCCTGAATGCGGGCCACTGGTCTCTCAGCTGTTGGGATCGATGTCTTCTGTTGCTGGGAAGATGAAGGAAAATTGGGAAAATGTCAGAATACAAAAGCAACATAAAGCATTTGACTCCTGAACTGGAAAGGAGTTTCCTTACTTTGAAAGACTGGGATGATCTTTTAGGTGAGGCTGAGCGTGGCCTCTTCTCTCCTCTTGCCTCCACTTTCCTCACTTTGGAGGATGTGGAGACTCGCTCTGGAGACGGGGAGCGCTTCCTCTTCTGTCCGGGTATGTTATCGGACATTGTGCGTTTTCTAACAACCACTAAAACAACCAAATGCTTCGAGTTCAAGATGCGCACTGACTCCTGACTGACTCAGCAGCTCAAGTGCTCCATGTCATGTTCCAAATTCTAGAATTGTCATGGTTACTGAAATGCATGTGACATCATAGGCCAAAGGGTCACCGACCTCTGCTGCTGGTGGTTCCGTTTGTCCCCTTGGGGGGGGGGGGGGCATACAATGTGCACTTTATAACTTAATAAATATATCTAAATAATAAATATGATAATGATATGTACTGTGATATGATATGATAATGATATGTACTGTGATATGATAATGATATGTACTGTGATATATGATAATGATATGATATGTACTGTGATATGATATGATAATGATATGTACTGTGATATGATAATGATATGTACCGTGATATGATAATGACATGTACTGTGATATATGATAATATGTACTGTGATATGATGATATGTACTGTGATATGATATGTACTGTGATATGATATGATAATATGTACTGTGATATGATATTATAATGATATGTACTGTGATATGATATTATAATGATATGTACTGTGATATGATATGATAATGATATGTACTGTGATATGATATGATAATGATATGTACTGTGATATGATATGATAATGATATGTACATGTGTTGAATGTACATGTTGTTGTTTTGTTAGATCTCCTCAATGCATGGAAGTGCACCCCATGATCAAAGCTTTTGTGATTCAGTTCAAATGGACAGTCTTTCCCATGACAGACAGATACTGTGTACAAGAAGGGCCAGAGCCGTCTCTACTTCCTGCGGAGGCTCCGGTCCTTCAACGTTTGTAACACGATGCTGAAGATGTTCTACCAGTCGGTGGTAGCCAGTGCCATCTTCTCCGGTGTCGTGTGCTGGGGAAGCAGGTTGAGGTCAGCAGACGCCAACAAGATCAGCAGGATGGTCAGGAAGGCTGGCGCTGTCCTGGGGGTCCAGCTGGACTCCTTGTTGGTGGTGTCTGAGAGGAGGATGCTGCGCAAGCTGCGTAGTAACAACTCTCACCCTCTCCATCAGGTGCTGACCTCATACAGAAGCACCTTCAGCAACAGACTCATTCCACCCAGGTGCACCACAGAACGCCACAGGAAGTCCTTTCTTCCTGTGGCCATCAGTCCCTATAATTCATCTACCTCGGGTCGTGAGAGGGACAGTGGAGACTCAGTGACCTGAGGTCAACGCACTGTTATTATTATTATTATTTGGTCAACGCACTGTAAATCCTTTCACTGTAATTTTGCACTGTAAATTCAATTTCACTTTTCACTTGTCACTTTTTCAGTATTCATCTGAGTTATTTATTAATATTTTATTACTGCCAATTTGCACTATACGTATTGTTGTGTATTGTATATACCTACGTATTACTGTAATAATACTGTAAATTGTGCAATTCATCTATCAATACATTTAGATTTCATTTAGAGTTAATTTAGTTATATTTAGTTTATACTAGTTTTGTTTAGTTTGTTTGTTGTTTCGTTTTTAGCTTTTAGGTATTAGTATATTTTTGTGTGCATTTATTCCCCCTGTGTCAACTGTTGCATCTTAATTTCCCTCGGGATAAATAAAGTTATCTTGAATCTTGAATCTTGAATCTTGAATCCAACACTGAATAATAATGTTCATCAAGAGGCCGTGAGCCAGTCGGGTCGGTCAGTACCGTCTTGGGGGACTAACTTTCGTAGGGATTTTTAGGAAGGTATACCCCGCATCTGCTAGAAAATATGTGATATAAATGCAGCAGTTGCCTCCAAATGTGTGCAATCACCCATCTTATAACACTACCAAGCATATCTTTCAGGCCTCCTGAACCATAAGGCCTATCGATATGCATGTTTCTGGTCTCCTTTGATAGGGAACAAGCTAAGACATTTGATTCCAGTGTAATCAATTCTACATATTTTACCATTCCAGAGTAAATGGATGCAATGAAGAAAGAAATAACAATTTTGTCCTTTGTCCCCAAAATCTTAATTCAAAAGTCAATATAACCAATATCCCATGGATAATAATGCAACTGAATGTGTTCTCCTACTCCTGGACTACAAACATAGCTGTACATGTGAGGACAAAACCGTACAAATCAAACATTTATGATACAGTTTATAAAGGTATGGCGATGGAAATGTTTTGGCCATGTTTACCGTTTACATGTTAACTGTTTACAGCCATGTTTTTGTAACATGCCATGTTGACCTATCAATGTTTTCAGCTCAGTCGAGTCAGCACAGTACAATGATATATTGCTTATTGGTTTTCAGACAAATACATGTTGATTTTGGAAAAGTCAATACAAATCCCAGGGAAAATATGATCACATCACAGAATGCATTCAGGAATTCAAATAACTAATACATTTGTGTATGAGTTCCGTCAGTACAGACAGTTCTCGCTCTCTATCCGTGGCGCTGTACAGATGTAAAAAACAAGATATGATAATAATAATAATAGTAATAATAATACAAAACCTACCATACATTAGTTAAACCTTACATATGTTAATAACCTAATAATCACAGTCATTTTCCAAGTGAGTTTCAACAGTGAGATTTTGTTTCTACATTACTACATTACTCACCCAACCATGGACTGTTTGCCCTCCTCCCCTCCAGGAGGCGCTATAGAAACCTTTGTTCCAAGTCAAGCAGCTTAGGAACAGCTTCTTCCCCTCAGCTGTCATCTCTCTGAACTCTGCACCACAGCCACGGCCTTCAACAGTATTTGGTTAGGACAGCCTGTAGCAGTCCAAGTCAGCAGTACAAAGAAACACACCACCATCAAACTACCTACTTTCCTTTTCAAAAACAAACAATATTGTTTCCTTCTCTTTTCTCCTCCTCTCTCCTTTCTCCTCCTCTCTCCTTCTACTCTCTCCTCTAGCCTTACTCCTCTCTCCTTTCTCCTCCTCTATCCTTACTCCTCTCACCTCTCTCCTCCTCTCTCCTTTCTCCTGCTCTCCTCCTCTCATTACATTACACGTCATTAAGCAGACGCTTTTACCCAAAGCGACTTACAGTAGTGTGTTTCAACAAAGGAAGGTTAGAGAACAACTCGTCACCAGAAGTCAAAAGTGCATTTCATTCCTAACAAGTCTCCATGAACTGAGCCAGTGCTCAGGTAAAAGTACAATACTTTTAGGTAAAAGTACAATAAGGTCAAAGTACAATAAGTTGGCAAACAATATAGGACAATATCTACCTAACAATAGCTTACAATCTACTTAGGAAGACACTAGTACGCTAGTAAAAAGTGACAAGAGGACGTGCTAGACGTGGGTAGTGTTTCCTGAGAGATGGGTTTTTAGCCTGCGGCGTACGTAAGATGGGCAGTGACTCTGCAGTCCTGATATCCGTGGGGAGTTCGTTCTACCAAATTGGGGCCAGGATTGAGAGGAGCCGTGACCGCGTAGATCAGCCACAAGGACCCCTAAGCGAGGGGGAACGCAGACGGCCCGAAGAAGCAGAGCCAAGTGGACGGGCAGGGAGGTAGGGCTTGAACATTGCCTGGAAGTAGGGTGGAGCTCTCCTCCTCTATCCTCTCTCCTCTCACCTCCTCTCCCCCTCTCTTCTCCTCTCTCCTCCTCTATCCACTCTCCCCCTCTCTCCCTTCGCCCCCTCTATCCACTCTCCCCCTCTCTCCCTTCGCCTCCTCTATCCACTCTCCCCTCTCTCCCTTCGCTCCTCTATCCTCTTATCTCCTCCTCTCTCCTCTCTCTCCTCCTTTTTTCTCTCCCCTCCTTTCTCCTCTCTCATATCTCCTCTCTCCCCCGCTCTTCCTTCGCCGCCTCTATCCTCTCCTCTTATCTCCTCCTCTCCCCTCTCTCATCTCCTCTTCTTTCCTCCTTTTTCCTCTCTTCTCCTTTCTCCTCTCTCCTCTCTCGGTCGGGGGCGGTCCATGTCCAGCAGAAGCCCCCCTCTTCCCATACAAGGCACGGGGACAACCAACCTCATCTCGTATAAGCCACCTCTGCTCCACTCAGCAAAAGTGACTTCAATGATATGTACATGTTTTTATTTTTGTTTTTAAAGTACCAGTAGTGCAGTAGTGTGTGTATATATGGCTATGTTGGCCATGTTAGTGTCACGGTTACGGTGGGTGACAGGGGGCGTGGCCAAGGCACCGGCTTTAGTGGCGCACCCACGCACCTGTCGGCAATTACTGATTATGGTAATCACCTCACCTGGGGGTATATATACCCTGCCGTCCCGTTACTTCGGGGCTAGGTCGTACTTACTACTTTGTACTCTCTGGACGGAATCGTTACTCCGACCTCCCGGTACGCAGACTCCTCCCCCCTCCCGGTACGCAGACTCCTCCCCCCTCCCGGTACGCAGACTCCTCCCCCCTCCCGGTACGCAGACTCCTCCCCCCTCCCGGTACGCAGACTCCTCCCCCCTCCGGTACTTTAAATCAAGCTTTACGTTATAGCTCCACTGTGTCTTGGTCTGCGTTCTGGGTCCTACCCAACTATCCCATCGTGACAGACAGTTTGCTATATTCAATGTTTTGGTACGAATTATATCAGTTATTGGAATTCAAACTGTTCGAAAACTCATAATGAAATGCATTTTGCATGAAATAACTTAAATAGTGGTTTAAAGTGACCACTAAGGAAGAACTGATAATCTTCCAGTGATTGAAAAGCCTTCCCTAACGTATCGATCAGGTGTAAATATTTGGCCATCCTTTAATGCGTACGGGTCTGAAAGTGAAGCCCAACCTTTATCATACGTTAGTTTAGAAGAATATATAGAACTAGCGACTTGATTGAGGTTTTTTTTATGTATTCAGCGACTAGAAAATCGCGTAAAGCAGTCGATCACGTCGTACTTTCCATGTAAAAGATACTAATAACCGATACCAATAACCAAAAGGACCTTTTGCCAACCGTAAAACTGCGCATGCGTGGAAATTACGTCATTGCTGATAAAAAAAGAAACGTCGTGGCGTCTGTACGCGTACTACGATACGGTAACAAGACACTAAAAGATGACATAAAGCCAAACAACACAGCGCATCAAATCAGTTCCTTCCTTATCGATATCACACATGGTCACGTGGGGTATCGGTCTGTCACATGAGGGCACTGCCGCACACAACTGAAGACCACTGGCAACCATGAAGTTAAAGTCTGAAAAGTGAAATATCAATTTGATTTGATCAAACAGTTAGGCTTTCATTTTCCATGTACCCTTTTAAAACATTTAGTGTACACATAAACACATTTAGTGTTCCATTGAAAACGATGAAATAAGCACTCACTGTCCAACGTATAGTACACAATAAGAAAATGCTCAGGGTTGTTACAGTAGGTTTGTAAATATTAATAACCAGTGTCCTACTTGGTGCAGAGCCTGGACGTTCTAAAAATCGCAGAATCTCCATTACTGCTCAGCTACAGAAACACAGCTAGCCCAATCGCTACGTGCACAAAATAGAGGCGTGTCTAACTTCAAACGTCACACGTCACATGACTGTTCATCAATGAATTAATTTAAAACAAAACATAATATAATTAAGATGTTGGTGTTAGAGTAATTGTATTTTATTACATCTATTTAAATATTTGGAGATCTATATACAATACATATTTGGATTGGAACTATTTTAGACTCGATTCAGTAACACATTTTGGCCACTTGGGGGGGCATTGCCCAGAGCGCTATGCCGGAGATTCGGAGAGCTGTGATCCATTCATCACCAACTGTTCCATCCTGCAGTGGCACACCTTTGCCTCCTAGGCAGCTAAGGTAGCTTTTACCATCTATCATCTATCCAGCTTTGAACGGTAAAGCTTGAGAACGGCTGACCCCAGCCAGCTTATCCTTTTTGGCTTTTTCTGCGGAGCTACAAAAGGTTTTTGGAATAGTTTCCCTGCTCCCTGACTCCTCAGGAGGACTCTGGATGGGTTAATCCAGTTGGCTTTCCGGGTGGATTGTTGCATCCTGGCGCATCGACTGGATCGACGACAGTCGGGTGCCGTCCATCAACCTGGCAAAGATCTTTCCCGACTCCGAATCAGCCGATGCAGGAAGGCCACCACAGCCTCACCTCAGAGGAGCCACCAGAGAGCCACGCTCCCACTGCCCTCCACCAGAGAGCCACGCTCCCACTGCCCTCCACCAGAGAGCCACGCTCCCACTGCCCTCCACCAGAGAGCCACGCTCCCACTGCCCTCCACCAGAGAGCCACGCTCCCACTGCCCTCCACCAGAGAGCCACGCTCCCACTGCCCTCCACCAGAGAGCCACGCTCCCACTGCCCTCCACCAGAGAGCCACGCTCCCACTGCCCTCCACCAGAGAGCCACGCTCCCACTGCCCTCCACCAGAGAGCCACGCTCCCACTGCCCTCCACCAGAGAGCCACGCTCCCACTGCCCTCCACCAGAGAGCCACGCTCCCACTGCCCTCCACCAGAGAGCCACGCATTTAATCATACATTTAATCATACTCCTGTTCACTCACTCGTTGCCAGATAGTTCTTGACTAATGCCAGCAGGACTCATAGGCGGAGTTTGACATTTTCACTGGGTGGGGGGCAAAATATATATATTTATTTATTTTCAACTTAGGCCACGCCCCCACACCGGGGGGGGGGGGGGGGGGATTTACATTGTCCATGTGCAACAAGTACAATGAAATGCTTACTCCCCATTCCCTCCAGCAGTATTATAAGTAATAGCACTTTTGTAAAACACTAAAGGCCTATTATAAAGATACTGTACACAATCAAAAAGAACAATAGAGTGACTGATGGATGATATGTTCATCTTCCTGTCAGGTCACTATTTATTGGCTAAAGATTATGTTCAGTTTATCAACTTTTGATGACAGTGTCACGGTTACGGTGGTTGACAGGGGGCGTGGCCAAGCCACGTGCGCTGACGGCGCACACACACACCTGTCAGCAATCCCCTCACCTGGGGTCTATAGACCCTGGCTTCCCGTTACCCCGGCGTTAGGTCGTACGTCATACTTTGTACATGTTACGTCATACATTCTGTACAGAATCGCCACGCTGATGTCCCGGAGGTCTAGATCCTGTACCTATCCCTCGTCACCCGCTACTCCGGTCTATACGAGCTCCCCGGTCATTATAATTACCTGTCCAGTACCTGTCGCTATTCCGGTACCCAGACCCCTCTCCCGTCCCGGACTACTCGCCGGTCTACTACCTGCCGGTACTCCGCGGATCGACCTCCCGGTACCCAGACCCCTGGACTGTCCCTGATTACTCTGTTGTCTGTGTGCTTTAAATAAAGCTTTACGTTACAGCTCCACTGTGTCTTGGTCTGCGTTCTGGGTCCTACCAAACTATCCCATCGTGACAGAACTGTTTATCTGAAACCTCTATCTGTTTCTTCTTCACTTGGTCTAACAAGTTGCACATGTTTGTTTCCAATGCTACCAAATCAGATTTGATTTGAACTGAAATGAAGACGAAGACAGTGAAATGTGCCACAACGTCGTTTTATTGCGATGGAAACGCTGGCTGGTGGACGGGGTCGGCGGGATCATGACAGCTCACGATGAAGAGGCAGTACACGGTGGCACAGATGGAGCGGGCGGTCCGGGGCACCTGAGAGAGAGAGAGAGTGAGTGAGTGATGAGTGATTGAGTGATGAGTGATTAAGTGAGTGAATGAGGTTGATTTTTACGATCAGTTACGATATGAACACACCTTGGCGCGGAGTTTTTTAAACCTGTAGCTGCCTCTGGGGCGGCCCGGCAGGCGGCCTCTAGTGCCTCTGCCACAGCCGTGGAGCTCCTTGTTGCCGGACTCATCCTCCAGCAGGAGCAGAGTGTGGTGGTTCCCGCACCACACGTCCACCGGCCGCATCGACACTGCCACCTAGAGGCGAGGAGGCCACGGTGAGCTCCAACAGCCACCAGACTGCATAGAGCCCCTCATGCTGCCTATATGGATGTCCATTATTTTGGTTGATGGTGTGGTACCGTAGCAATTTGTTAGTTAACGTTTAGAAGAGAGATCATATGCTGAATTTACTGGTTTGAATTACTTGAGCACCGGGATAAAATAATAACCCTCATTCTTACACACACACACACACACACACACACACACACACACACACACACACACACACACACACACACACACACCTGAGTGGGGAGTGGCCTGTCAAGCGTGTCCCCTGTCCCTAGTTGACCGTGACTGTTACTGCCCAGCATGAACACGCCACCACATTCGTCCACCAGGCAAAGATGCCTCTGGCCGAGGGAACACTTGACCACCTGCAAAGGTTGTACAGAAAACATGTCCAACATGTCACAGAGTCAAATGACACAGTTTGTCCTTCTGTCCGCCATCATGTAGAATACTGCAGTTCATCATTACCTTGCTGAGCAGGTACTGAGGAACGTACAAGGGGGCACGGTTGACGGCGGGCCGGTCACCGAACATGCTGCAGTAGAACTCAGGGGTGTGTGCCTGCACATAGGCTGAGCCGTCATCTTTAGGGGGGGAAGAAAGCAATAGCAATGAATACCTGCTGCAAGTCTTACCTGAGATAAACCACAACTCTGTCTTGAGATCAATTTAATTTGATAAAAAATGTTGATACATTTAAATAATGGATTTATACAAAAAATGGTGTCTAGCAAAACTTGTTGCCGTATACCTGTCAGGTAGAGAGCACCGTTTTGGCTGCTGTGGATCTGACTGATGGTGAGGGGATCTGGTTGGTGGCCATGAGACAAGCATTCCTGGAAGAAGGACGGCCTGAACTGGGGATGAAGCTGATCCTCCAGCTGATCCTCAGAGAAGTAAATGCCATGCACTGTTCCACAGGCTGAGAGGAGGAGCCAAGAGAGAGAGGGATTGATGCAGCTTTTGATTGGATGCCTTCCATTGACTCACATGAGGCTGAAGTCATTTATGTTTTGACTTGTTATGTTTTGAAAGTGAGACGCGCACATCCAAACTGCAGTGCAGTGGAGTATCGGAGTATGATAGCACATATACGTATATGGATCCTAAATGATCTGACACTCACTCAGTAACTTACAAGGTGTTTTCATTCTATGGAGACGTGACTTATGACTTTTGATAATAAAATAACCATGTTCCTTAAAGTACTGACCAGTGAGCAACAGCATCTGCCGGGCGAACACTGACCCTGTGAGGCGGATCTGCTTGTACCAACACCCAGGGTGTTCATACATAATCCGGATCACACATGCACCGGTGTCCTGCCGAAAGACGGTGATTGACCCTCCCTGTTGGCCGCTGTCATTCTGGCATCTCTGCAATGCATAGATGTAATGCCGATGGTGGGCGCCCTCGCAAGGGTCCACTGCAAACTGTGGTCCATAAATAGAAAGATAAAGATTAGAGTGGGTGATCAACAAGCAGTGTCTGCTTCTATGAATACATTCTAGATATTGAATTTCTGTGTAATCTATGGAACATAATAATTCAATGAACAAGTTTACACATTCTTACTAATTAAGTAATATTGCAAAGCCAGCTAATTAGGGAATTAGTAACACAAATGTTTTTGAATACTTTTTAAACTGCTGGTACATTTTTTACTGCTGGATAAAGAATCCAAAAAACAAGCTAAACTCCAGCGTGTCTGTGTAACTCGACTCTAGACTTGACCACATTTTAGCATCAGAGACATTCAGAGGAAGCGGGTTGCCATAGTTACACTTACATCGATGACATCGCGGCAGAGGACGGTGGGGTGGTACGGCATCCCCTGGTCCGGGATCCCGGATCCGATCACGACCTTGTTCGTCAACAGGAAGAGGGTATCCTGGTAGTCCAAGAGCACCACGTGGTGCCTGGTGGGCACCACCCGCCGGATTCCCACCACCCCGGGGGCATCCAAAACCCTGGAGGAGGAACGACGGGCCCCGCGGACCTTCAAGCGCCTGCTCCTGCCTAGTCCCTGGATGAGGATCGCCTGGGTGTCTGTCAGGGAGGAGGCGTGGAGGGAGGTTAGTTCAATGAAAGAGTTGCGACCCTATGTGTGCCCGGGGAGATATCTGGTATATATCTATATATATATATGGGTATTATTTAGGGTTAGGTGATGTTACTATCTTCATGAACATTTCTTGTTGTTATTGTACATAGGCCTGCACAGGGGCATTCCCACAAAGGTTGCAATACGATCACACTGCTATACATTTCCTCTTGACTGCTGTATGGTGCTAGACGTGGTACCACCAAAGCCCCACTGTACCTTTGAGGATAGCCAGGCGCTGCCAGTCTCTGGGGTTGGAGTGGTCTGGCATGCTGCCGCAGAACCTCCTCCAGACCCAGGGGCTCTGAGTCTGCTGGCGGTATCTGGTGCAGGTCGCCCCCACCGACAGGACATCACGTACTGAGAGGTGGCTCAGAATGACCTCCATCTATGGAAGACATGTGCACATGTGATTCACTAAGAGGGGTTGTTGATCAAAAGATAGAAAACATTATAACTTGGCAAACAACAAGAAATAAAATAAAAACGTATAATCATTATGTATAACATATGTAGAGAGGGAAAGAGGTTTTGTTACGGTCTCCGGTGGTAAGTCCTGAATGCGGGCCACTGGTCTCTCAGCTGTTGGGATCGATGTCTTCTGTTGCTGGGAAGATGAAGGAAAATTGGGAAAATGTCAGAATACAAAAGCAACATAAAGCATTTGACTCCTGAACTGGAAAGGAGTTTCCTTACTTTGAAAGACTGGGATGATCTTTTAGGTGAGGCTGAGCGTGGCCTCTTCTCTCCTCTTGCCTCCACTTTCCTCACTTTGGAGGATGTGGAGACTCGCTCTGGAGACGGGGAGCGCTTCCTCTTCTGTCCGGGTATGTTATCGGACATTGTGCGTTTTCTAACAACCACTAAAACAACCAAATGCTTCGAGTTCAAGATGCGCACTGACTCCTGACTGACTCAGCAGCTCAAGTGCTCCATGTCATGTTCCAAATTCTAGAATTGTCATGGTTACTGAAATGCATGTGACATCATAGGCCAAAGGGTCACCGACCTCTGCTGCTGGTGGTTCCGTTTGTCCCCTTGGGGGGGGGGGGGGCATACAATGTGCACTTTATAACTTAATAAATATATCTAAATAATAAATATGATAATGATATGTACTGTGATATGATATGATAATGATATGTGCTGTGATATGATAATGATATGTACTGTGATATATGATAATGATATGATATGTACTGTGATATGATATGATAATGATATGTACTGTGATATGATAATGATATGTACCGTGATATGATAATGACATGTACTGTGATATATGATAATATGTACTGTGATATGATGATATGTACTGTGATATGATATGTACTGTGATATGATATGATAATATGTACTGTGATATGATATTATAATGATATGTACTGTGATATGATATTATAATGATATGTACTGTGATATGATATGATAATGATATGTACTGTGATATGATATGATAATGATATGTACTGTGATATGATATGATAATGATATGTACATGTGTTGAATGTACATGTTGTTGTTTTGTTAGATCTCCTCAATGCATGGAAGTGCACCCCATGATCAAAGCTTTTGTGATTCAGTTCAAATGGACAGTCTTTCCCATGACAGACAGATACTGTGTACAAGAAGGGCCAGAGCCGTCTCTACTTCCTGCGGAGGCTCCGGTCCTTCAACGTTTGTAACACGATGCTGAAGATGTTCTACCAGTCGGTGGTAGCCAGTGCCATCTTCTCCGGTGTCGTGTGCTGGGGAAGCAGGTTGAGGTCAGCAGACGCCAACAAGATCAGCAGGATGGTCAGGAAGGCTGGCGCTGTCCTGGGGGTCCAGCTGGACTCCTTGTTGGTGGTGTCTGAGAGGAGGATGCTGCGCAAGCTGCGTAGTATCCTGACAACAACTCTCACCCTCTCCATCAGGTGCTGACCTCATACAGAAGCACCTTCAGCAACAGACTCATTCCACCCAGGTGTACCACAGAACGCCACAGGAAGTCCTTTCTTCCTGTGGCCATCAGTCCCTATAATTCATCTACCTCGGGTCGTGAGAGGGACAGTGGAGACTCAGTGACCTGAGGTCAACGCACTGTTATTATTATTATTATTTGGTCAACGCACTGTAAATCCTTTCACTGTAATTTTGCACTGTCAATTCAATTTCACTTTTCACATGTCACTTTTTCAGTATTCATCTGAGTTATTTATTAATATTTTATTACTGCCAATTTGCACTATACGTATTGTTGTGTATTGTATATACCTACGTATTACTGTAATAATACTGTAAATTGTGCAATTCATCTATCAATACATTTAGATTCATTGAGTTAATTTAGTTATATTTAGTTTATACTAGTTTTGTTTAGTTTGTTTGTTGTTTCGTTTTTAGCTTTTAGGTATTAGTATATTTTTGTGTGCATTTATTCCCCCTGTGTCAACTGTTGCATCTTAATTTCCCTCGGGATAAATAAAGTTATCTTGAATCTTGAATCTTGAATCTTGAATCCAACACTGAATAATAATGTTCATCAAGAGGCCGTGAGCCAGTCGGGTCGGTCAGTACCGTCTTGGGGGACTAACTTTCGTAGGGATTTTTAGGAAGGTATACCCCGCATCTGCTAGAAAATATGTGATATAAATGCAGCAGTTGCCTCCAAATGTGTGCAATCACCCATCTTATAACACTACCAAGCATATCTTTCAGGCCTCCTGAACCATAAGGCCTATCGATATGCATGTTTCTGGTCTCCTTTGATAGGGAACAAGCTAAGACATTTGATTCCAGTGTAATCAATTCTACATATTTTACCATTCCAGAGTAAATGGATGCAATGAAGAAAGAAATAACAATTTTGTCCTTTGTCCCCAAAATCTTAATTCAAAAGTCAATATAACCAATATCCCATGGATAATAATGCAACTGAATGTGTTCTCCTACTCCTGGACTACAAACATAGCTGTACATGTGAGGACAAAACCGTACAAATCAAACATTTATGATACAGTTTATAAAGGTATGGCGATGGAAATGTTTTGGCCATGTTTACCGTTTACATGTTAACTGTTTACAGCCATGTTTTTGTAACATGCCATGTTGACCTATCAATGTTTTCAGCTCAGTCGAGTCAGCACAGTACAATGATATATTGCTTATTGGTTTTCAGACAAATACATGTTGATTTTGGAAAAGTCAATACAAATCCCAGGGAAAATATGATCACATCACAGAATGCATTCAGGAATTCAAATAACTAATACATTTGTGTATGAGTTCCGTCAGTACAGACAGTTCTCGCTCTCTATCCGTGGCGCTGTACAGATGTAAAAAACAAGATATGATAATAATAATAATAGTAATAATAATACAAAACCTACCATACATTAGTTAAACCTTACATATGTTAATAACCTAATAATCACAGTCATTTTCCAAGTGAGTTTCAACAGTGAGATTTTGTTTCTACATTACTACATTACTCACCCAACCATGGACTGTTTGCCCTCCTCCCCTCCAGGAGGCGCTATAGAAACCTTTGTTCCAAGTCAAGCAGCTTAGGAACAGCTTCTTCCCCTCAGCTGTCATCTCTCTGAACTCTGCACCACAGCCACGGCCTTCAACAGTATTTGGTTAGGACAGCCTGTAGCAGTCCAAGTCAGCAGTACAAAGAAACACACCACCATCAAACTACCTACTTTCCTTTTCAAAAACAAACAATATTGTTTCCTTCTCTTTTTCTCCTCCTCTCTCCTTTCTCCTCCTCTCTCCTTCTACTCTCTCCTCTAGCCTTACTCCTCTCTCCTTTCTCCTCCTCTATCCTTACTCCTCTCACCTCTCTCCTCCTCTCTCCTTTCTCCTGCTCTCCTCCTCTCATTACATTACACGTCATTAAGCAGACGCTTTTACCCAAAGCGACTTACAGTAGTGTGTTTCAACAAAGGAAGGTTAGAGAACAACTCGTCACCAGAAGTCAAAAGTGCATTTCATTCCTAACAAGTCTCCATGAACTGAGCCAGTGCTCAGGTAAAAGTACAATACTTTTAGGTAAAAGTACAATAAGGTCAAAGTACAATAAGTTGGCAAACAATATAGGACAATATCTACCTAACAATAGCTTACAATCTACTTAGGAAGACACTAGTACGCTAGTAAAAAGTGACAAGAGGACGTGCTAGACGTGGGTAGTGTTTCCTGAGAGATGGGTTTTTAGCCTGCGGCGTACGTAAGATGGGCAGTGACTCTGCAGTCCTGATATCCGTGGGGAGTTCGTTCTACCAAATTGGGGCCAGGATTGAGAGGAGCCGTGACCGCGTAGATCAGCCACAAGGACCCCTAAGCGAGGGGGAACGCAGACGGCCCGAAGAAGCAGAGCCAAGTGGACGGGCAGGGAGGTAGGGCTTGAACATTGCCTGGAAGTAGGGTGGAGCTCTCCTCCTCTATCCTCTCTCCTCTCACCTCCTCTCCCCCTCTCTTCTCCTCTCTCCTCCTCTATCCACTCTCCCCCTCTCTCCCTTCGCCCCCTCTATCCACTCTCCCCCTCTCTCCCTTCGCCTCCTCTATCCACTCTCCCCCTCTCTCCCTTCGCCTCCTCTATCCTCTTATCTCCTCCTCTCTCCTCTCTCTCCTCCTTTTTTCTCTCCCCTCCTTTCTCCTCTCTCATATCTCCTCTCTCCCCCGCTCTTCCTTCGCCGCCTCTATCCTCTCCTCTTATCTCCTCCTCTCCCCTCTCTCATCTCCTCTTCTTTCCTCCTTTTTCCTCTCTTCTCCTTTCTCCTCTCTCCTCTCTCGGTCGGGGGCGGTCCATGTCCAGCAGAAGCCCCCCTCTTCCCATACAAGGCACGGGGACAACCAACCTCATCTCGTATAAGCCACCTCTGCTCCACTCAGCAAAAGTGACTTCAATGATATGTACATGTTTTTATTTTTGTTTTTAAAGTACCAGTAGTGCAGTAGTGTGTGTATATATGGCTATGTTGGCCATGTTAGTGTCACGGTTACGGTGGGTGACAGGGGGCGTGGCCAAGGCACCGGCTTTAGTGGCGCACCCACGCACCTGTCGGCAATTACTGATTATGGTAATCACCTCACCTGGGGGTATATATACCCTGCCGTCCCGTTACTTCGGGGCTAGGTCGTACTTACTACTTTGTACTCTCTGGACGGAATCGTTACTCCGACCTCCCGGTACGCAGACTCCTCCCCCCTCCCGGTACGCAGACTCCTCCCCCCTCCCGGTACGCAGACTCCTCCCCCCTCCCGGTACGCAGACTCCTCCCCCCTCCCGGTACTTTAAATCAAGCTTTACGTTATAGCTCCACTGTGTCTTGGTCTGCGTTCTGGGTCCTACCCAACTATCCCATCGTGACAGACAGTTTGCTATATTCAATGTTTTGGTACGAATTATATCAGTTATTGGAATTCAAACTGTTCGAAAACTCATAATGAAATGCATTTAGCATGAAATAACTTAAATAGTGGTTTAAAGTGACCACTAAGGAAGAACTGATAATCTTCCAGTGATTGAAAAGCCTTCCCTAACGTATCGATCAGGTGTAAATATTTGGCCATCCTTTAATGCGTACGGGTCTGAAAGTGAAGCCCAACCTTTATCATACGTTAGTTTAGAAGAATATATAGAACTAGCGACTTGATTGAGGTGTTTTTTTATGTATTCAGCGACTAGAAAATCGCGTAAAGCAGTCGATCACGTCGTACTTTCCATGTAAAAGATACTAATAACCGATACCAATAACCAAAAGGACCTTTTGCCAACCGTAAAACTGCGCATGCGTGGAAATTACGTCATTGCTGATAAAAAAAGAAACGTCGTGGCGTCTGTACGCGTACTACGATACGGTAACAAGACACTAAAAGATGACATAAAGCCAAACAACACAGCGCATCAAATCAGTTCCTTCCTTATCGATATCACACATGGTCACGTGGGGTATCGGTCTGTCACATGAGGGCACTGCCGCACACAACTGAAGACCACTGGCAACCATGAAGTTAAAGTCTGAAAAGTGAAATATCAATTTGATTTGATCAAACAGTTAGGCTTTCATTTTCCATGTACCCTTTTAAAACATTTAGTGTACACAAACACATTTAGTGTTCCATTGAAAACGATGAAATAAGCACTCACTGTCCAACGTATAGTACACAATAAGAAAATGCTCAGGGTTGTTACAGTAGGTTTGTAAATATTAATAACCAGTGTCCTACTTGGTGCAGAGCCTGGACGTTCTAAAAATCGCAGAATCTCCATTACTGCTCAGCTACAGAAACACAGCTAGCCCAATCGCTACGTGCACAAAATAGAGGCGTGTCTAACTTCAAACGTCACACGTCACATGACTGTTCATCAATGAATTAATTTAAAACAAAACATAATATAATTAAGATGTTGGTGTTAGAGTAATTGTATTTTATTACATCTATTTAAATATTTGGAGATCTATATACAATACATATTTGGATTGGAACTATTTTAGACTCGATTCAGTAACACATTTTGGCCACTTGGGGGGGCATTGCCCAGAGCGCTATGCCGGAGATTCGGAGAGCTGTGATCCATTCATCACCAACTGTTCCATCCTGCAGTGGCACACCTTTGCCTCCTAGGCAGCTAAGGTAGCTTTTACCATCTATCATCTATCCAGCTTTGAACGGTAAAGCTTGAGAACGGCTGACCCCAGCCAGCTTATCCTTTTTGGCTTTTTCTGCGGAGCTACAAAAGGTTTTTGGAATAGTTTCCCTGCTCCCTGACTCCTCAGGAGGACTCTGGATGGGTTAATCCAGTTGGCTTTCCGGGTGGATTGTTGCATCCTGGCGCATCGACTGGATCGACGACAGTCGGGTGCCGTCCATCAACCTGGCAAAGATCTTTCCCGACTCCGAATCAGCCGATGCAGGAAGGCCACCACAGCCTCACCTCAGAGGAGCCACCAGAGAGCCACGCTCCCACTGCCCTCCACCAGAGAGCCACGCTCCCACTGCCCTCCACCAGAGAGCCACGCTCCCACTGCCCTCCACCAGAGAGCCACGCTCCCACTGCCCTCCACCAGAGAGCCACGCTCCCACTGCCCTCCACCAGAGAGCCACGCTCCCACTGCCCTCCACCAGAGAGCCACGCTCCCACTGCCCTCCACCAGAGAGCCACGCTCCCACTGCCCTCCACCAGAGAGCCACGCTCCCACTGCCCTCCACCAGAGAGCCACGCTCCCACTGCCCTCCACCAGAGAGCCACGCTCCCACTGCCCTCCACCAGAGAGCCACGCTCCCACTGCCCTCCACCAGAGAGCCACGCTCCCACTGCCCTCCACCAGAGAGCCACGCTCCCACTGCCCTCCACCAGAGAGCCACGCTCCCACTGCCCTCCACCAGAGAGCCACGCATTTAATCATACATTTAATCATACTCCTGTTCACTCACTCGTTGCCAGATAGTTCTTGACTAATGCCAGCAGGACTCATAGGCGGAGTTTGACATTTTCACTGGGTGGGGGGCAAAATATATATATTTATTTATTTTCAACTTAGGCCACGCCCCCACACCGGGGGGGGGGGGGGGGGGGCGTAAATGCGTAAATGGGGAGTAAATGCTTACTCCCCATTCCCTCCAGCAGTATTATAAGTAATAGCACTTTTGTAAAACACTAAAGGCCTATTATAAAGATACTGTACACAATCAAAAAGAACAATAGAGTGACTGATGGATGATATGTTCATCTTCCTGTCAGGTCACTATTTATTGGCTAAAGATTATGTTCAGTTTATCAACTTTTGATGACAGTGTCACGGTTACGGTGGTTGACAGGGGGCGTGGCCAAGCCACGTGCGCTGATGGCGCACACACACACCTGTCAGCAATTGCGTGGCTGATTGCTAATCCCCTCACCTGGGGTCTATAGACCCTGGCTTCCCGTTACCCCGGCGTTAGGTCGTACGTCATACTTTGTACATGTTACGTCATACATTCTGTACAGAATCGCCACGCTGATGTCCCGGAGGTCTAGATCCTGTACCTATCCCTCGTCACCCGCTACTCCGGTCTATACGAGCTCCCCGGTCATTATAATTACCTGTCCAGTACCTGTCGCTATTCCGGTACCCAGACCCCTCTCCCGTCCTGGACTACTCGCCGGTCTACTACCTGCCGGTACTCCGCGGATCGACCTCCCGGTACCCAGACCCCTGGACTGTCCCTGATTACTCTGTTGTCTGTGTGCTTTAAATAAAGCTTTACGTTACAGCTCCACTGTGTCTTGGTCTGCGTTCTGGGTCCTACCAAACTATCCCATCGTGACAGAACTGTTTATCTGAAACCTCTATCTGTTTCTTCTTCACTTGGTCTAACAAGTTGCACATGTTTGTTTCCAATGCTACCAAATCAGATTTGATTTGAACTGAAATGAAGACGAAGACAGTGAAATGTGCCACAACGTCGTTTTATTGCGATGGAAACGCTGGCTGGTGGACGGGGTCGGCGGGATCATGACAGCTCACGATGAAGAGGCAGTACATGGTGGCACAGATGGAGCGGGCGGTCCGGGGCACCTGAGAGAGAGAGAGTGAGTGAGTGATGAGTGATTGAGTGATTGAGTGATGAGTGATTAAGTGAGTGAATGAGGTTGATTTTTACGATCAGTTACGATATGAACACACCTTGGCGCGGAGTTTTTTAAACCTGTAGCTGCCTCTGGGGCGGCCCGGCAGGCGGCCTCTAGTGCCTCTGCCACAGCCGTGGAGCTCCTTGTTGCCGGACTCATCCTCCAGCAGGAGCAGAGTGTGGTGGTTCCCGCACCACATGTCCACCGGCCGCATCGACACTGCCACCTAGAGGCGAGGAGGCCACGGTGAGCTCCAACAGCCACCAGACTGCATAGAGCCCCTCATGCTGCCTATATGGATGTCCATTATTTTGGTTGATGGTGTGGTACCGTAGCAATTTGTTAGTTAACGTTTAGAAGAGAGATCATATGCTGAATTTACTGGTTTGAATTACTTGAGCACCGGGATAAAATAATAACCCTCATTCTTACACACACACACACACACACACACACACACACACACACACACACACACACACACACACACACACACACACACACACACACACACACACACACACACACACCTGAGTGGGGAGTGGCCTGTCAAGCGTGTCCCCTGTCCCTAGTTGACCGTGACTGTTACTGCCCAGCATGAACACGCCACCACATTCGTCCACCAGGCAAAGATGCCTCTGGCCGAGGGAACACTTGACCACCTGCAAAGGTTGTACAGAAAACATGTCCAACATGTCACAGAGTCAAATGACACAGTTTGTCCTTCTGTCCGCCATCATGTAGAATACTGCAGTTCATCATTACCTTGCTGAGCAGGTACTGAGGAACGTACAAGGGAGCACGGTTGACGGCGGGCCGGTCACCGAACATGCTGCAGTAGAACTCAGGGGTGTGTGCCTGCACATACGCTGAGCCGTCATCTTTAGGGGGGGAAGAAAGCAATAGCAATGAATACCTGCTGCAAGTCTTACCTGAGATCAACCACAACTCTGTCTTGAGATCAATTTAATTTGATAAAAAATGTTGATACATTTAAATAATGGATTTATACAAAAAATGGTGTCTAGCAAAACTTGTTGCCGTATACCTGTCAGGTAGAGAGCACCGTTTTGGCTGCTGTGGATCTGACTGATGGTGAGGGGATCTGGTTGGTGGCCATGAGACAAGCATTCCTGGAAGAAGGACGGCCTGAACTGGGGATGAAGCTGATCCTCCAGCTGATCCTCAGAGAAGTAAATGCCATGCACTGTTCCACAGGCTGAGAGGAGGAGCCAAGAGAGAGAGGGATTGATGCAGCTTTTGATTGGATGCCTTCCATTGACTCACATGAGGCTGAAGTCATTTATGTTTTGACTTGTTATGTTTTGAAAGTGAGACGCGCACATCCAAACTGCAGTGCAGTGGAGTATCGGAGTATGATAGCACATATACGTATATGGATCCTAAATGATCTGACACTCACTCAGTAACTTACAAGGTGTTTTCATTCTATGGAGACGTGACTTATGACTTTTGATAATAAAATAACCATGTTCCTTAAAGTACTGACCAGTGAGCAACAGCATCTGCCGGGCGAACACTGACCCTGTGAGGCGGATCTGCTTGTACCAACACCCAGGGTGTTCATACATAATCCGGATCACACATGCACCGGTGTCCTGCCGAAAGACGGTGATTGACCCTCCCTGTTGGCCGCTGTCATTCTGGCATCTCTGCAATGCATAGATGTAATGCCGATGGTGGGCGCCCTCGCAAGGGTCCACTGCAAACTGTGGTCCATAAATAGAAAGATAAAGATTAGAGTGGGTGATCAACAAGCAGTGTCTGCTTCTATGAATACATTCTAGATATTGAATTTCTGTGTAATCTATGGAACATAATAATTCAATGAACAAGTTTACACATTCTTACTAATTAAGTAATATTGCAAAGCCAGCTAATTAGGGAATTAGTAACACAAATGTTTTTGAATACTTTTTAAACTGCTGGTACATTTTTTACTGCTGGATAAAGAATCCAAAAAACAAGCTAAACTCCAGCGTGTCTGTGTAACTCGACTCTAGACTTGACCACATTTTAGCATCAGAGACATTCAGAGGAAGCGGGTTGCCATAGTTACACTTACATCGATGACATCGCGGCAGAGGACGGTGGGGTGGTACGGCATCCCCTGGTCCGGGATCCCGGATCCGATCACGACCTTGTTCGTCAACAGGAAGAGGGTATCCTGGTAGTCCAAGAGCACCACGTGGTGCCTGATGGGCACCACCCGCCGGATTCCCACCACCCCGGGGGCATCCAAAACCCTGGAGGAGGAACGACGGGCCCCGCGGACCTTCAAGCGCCTGCTCCTGCCTAGTCCCTGGATGAGGATCGCCTGGGTGTCTGTCAGGGAGGAGGCGTGGAGGGAGGTTAGTTCAATGAAAGAGTTGCGACCCTATGTGTGCCCGGGGAGATATCTGGTATATATCTATATATATATATGGGTATCATTTAGGGTTAGGTGATGTTACTATCTTCATGAACATTTCTTGTTGTTATTGTACATAGGCCTGCACAGGGGCATTCCCACAAAGTTGCAATACGATCACACTGCTATACATTTCCTCTTGACTGCTGTATGGTGCTAGACGTGGTACCACCAAAGCCCCACTGTACCTTTGAGGATAGCCAGGCGCTGCCAGTCTCTGGGGTTGGAGTGGTCTGGCATGCTGCCGCAGAACCTCCTCCAGACCCAGGGGCTCTGAGTCTGCTGGCGGTATCTGGTGCAGGTCGCCCCCACCGACAGGACATCACGTACTGAGAGGTGGCTCAGAATGACCTCCATCTATGGAAGACATGTGCACATGTGATTCACTAAGAGGGGTTGTTGATCAAAAGATAGAAAACATTATAACTTGGCAAACAACAAGAAATAAAATAAAAACGTATAATCATTATGTATAACATATGTAGAGAGGGAAAGAGGTTTTGTTACGGTCTCCGGTGGTAAGTCCTGAATGCGGGCCACTGGTCTCTCAGCTGTTGGGATCGATGTCTTCTGTTGCTGGGAAGATGAAGGAAATTGGGAAAATGTCAGAATACAAAAGCAACATAAAGCATTTGACTCCTGAACTGGAAAGGAGTTTCCTTACTTTGAAAGACTGGGATGATCTTTTAGGTGAGGCTGAGCGTGGCCTCTTCTCTCCTCTTGCCTCCACTTTCCTCACTTTGGAGGATGTGGAGACTCGCTCTGGAGACGGGGAGCGCTTCCTCTTCTGTCCGGGTATGTTATCGGACATTGTGCGTTTTCTAACAACCACTAAAACAACCAAATGCTTCGAGTTCAAGATGCGCACTGACTCCTGACTGACTCAGCAGCTCAAGTGCTCCATGTCATGTTCCAAATTCTAGAATTGTCATGGTTACTGAAATGCATGTGACATCATAGGCCAAAGGGTCACTGACCTCTGCTGCTGGTGGTTCCGTTTGTCCCCTGGGGGGGGGGGGGGGGGGGCATACAATGTGCACTTTATAACTTAATAAATATATCTAAATAATAAATATGATAATGATATGTATTGTGATATGATATGATAATGACATGTACATGTGTTGAATGTACATGTTGTTGTTTTAGATCTCCTCAATGCATGGAAGTGCACACCCGATGATCAAAGCTTTTGTGATTCAGTTCAAATGGACAGTCTTTCCCATGACAGACAGATCAGGTCAGACAGGGTCGTGAGAGGGACAGTGGAGACTCAGTGACCTGAGGTCAAACTCACTGTTATTATTATTATTATTTGGTCAACGCACTGTAAATCCTTTCACTGTAATTTTGCACTGTAAATTCAATTTCACTTTTCACATGTCACTTTTTCAGTATTCATCTGAGTTATTTATTAATATTTTATTACTGCCAATTTGCACTATACGTATTGTTGTGTATTGTATATACCTACGTATTACTGTAATAATACTGTAAATTGTCATTTAGAGTTAATTTAGTTATATTTAGTTTATACTAGTTTTGTTTAGTTTGTTTGTTGTTTAGTTTTTAGCTTTTAGGTATTAGTATATTTTTGTGTGCATTTATTCTCCCTGTGTCAACTGTTGCATCTTAATTTCCCTCGGCATAAATAAAGTTATCTTGAATCTTGAATCTTGAATCCAACACTGAATAATAATGTTCATCAAGAGGCCGTGAGCCAGTAGGGTCGGTCAGTACCGTCTTGGGGGACTAACTTTCGTAGGGATTTTTAGGAAGGTATACCCCGCATCTGCTAGAAAATATGTGATATAAATGCAGCAGTTGCCTCCAAATGTGTGCAATCACCCATCTTATAACACTACCAAGCATATCTTTCAGGCCTCCTGAACCATAAGGCCTATCGATATGCATGTTTCTGGTCTCCTTTGATAGGGAACAAGCTAAGACATTTGATTCCAGTGTAATCAATTCTACATATTTTACCATTCCAGAGTAAATGGATGCAATGAAGAAAGAAATAACAATTTTGTCCTTTGTCCCCAAAATCTTAATTCAAAAGTCAATATAACCAATATCCCATGGATAATAATGCAACTGAATGTGTTCTCCTACTCCTGGACTACAAACATAGCTGTACATGTGAGGACAAAACCGTACAAATCAAACATTTATGATACAGTTTATAAAGGTATGGCGATGGAAATGTTTTGGCCATGTTTACCGTTTACATGTTAACTGTTTACAGCCATGTTTTTGTAACATGCCATGTTGACCTATCAATGTTTTCAGCTCAGTCGAGTCAGCACAGTACAATGATATATTGCTTATTGGTTTTCAGACAAATACATGTTGATTTTGGAAAAGTCAATACAAATCCCAGGGAAAATATGATCACATCACAGAATGCATTCAGGAATTCAAATAACTAATACATTTGTGTATGAGTTCCGTCAGTACAGACAGTTCTCGCTCTCTATCCGTGGCGCTGTACAGATGTAAAAAACAAGATATGATAATAATAATAATAGTAATAATAATACAAAACCTACCATACATTAGTTAAACCTTACATATGTTAATAACCTAATAATCACAGTCATTTTCCAAGTGAGTTTCAACAGTGAGATTTTGTTTCTACATTACTACATTACTCACCCAACCATGGACTGTTTGCCCTCCTCCCCTCCAGGAGGCGCTATAGAAACCTTTGTTCCAAGTCAAGCAGCTTAGGAACAGCTTCTTCCCCTCAGCTGTCATCTCTCTGAACTCTGCACCACAGCCACGGCCTTCAACAGTATTTGGTTAGGACAGCCTGTAGCAGTCCAAGTCAGCAGTACAAAGAAACACACCACCATCAAACTACCTACTTTCCTTTTCAAAAACAAACAATATTGTTTCCTTCTCTTTTTCTCCTCCTCTCTCCTTTCTCCTCCTCTCTCCTTCTACTCTCTCCTCTAGCCTTACTCCTCTCTCCTTTCTCCTCCTCTATCCTTACTCCTCTCACCTCTCTCCTCCTCTCTCCTTTCTCCTGCTCTCCTCCTCTCATTACATTACACGTCATTAAGCAGACGCTTTTACCCAAAGCGACTTACAGTAGTGTGTTTCAACAAAGGAAGGTTAGAGAACAACTCGTCACCAGAAGTCAAAAGTGCATTTCATTCCTAACAAGTCTCCATGAACTGAGCCAGTGCTCAGGTAAAAGTACAATACTTTTAGGTAAAAGTACAATAAGGTCAAAGTACAATAAGTTGGCAAACAATATAGGACAATATCTACCTAACAATAGCTTACAATCTACTTAGGAAGACACTAGTACGCTAGTAAAAAGTGACAAGAGGACGTGCTAGACGTGGGTAGTGTTTCCTGAGAGATGGGTTTTTAGCCTGCGGCGTACGTAAGATGGGCAGTGACTCTGCAGTCCTGATATCCGTGGGGAGTTCGTTCTACCAAATTGGGGCCAGGATTGAGAGGAGCCGTGACCGCGTAGATCAGCCACAAGGACCCCTAAGCGAGGGGGAACGCAGACGGCCCGAAGAAGCAGAGCCAAGTGGACGGGCAGGGAGGTAGGGCTTGAACATTGCCTGGAAGTAGGGTGGAGCTCTCCTCCTCTATCCTCTCTCCTCTCACCTCCTCTCCCCCTCTCTTCTCCTCTCTCCTCCTCTATCCACTCTCCCCCTCTCTCCCTTCGCCCCCTCTATCCACTCTCCCCCTCTCTCCCTTCGCCTCCTCTATCCACTCTCCCCCTCTCTCCCTTCGCCTCCTCTATCCTCTTATCTCCTCCTCTCTCCTCTCTCTCCTCCTTTTTTCTCTCCCCTCCTTTCTCCTCTCTCATATCTCCTCTCTCCCCCGCTCTTCCTTCGCCGCCTCTATCCTCTCCTCTTATCTCCTCCTCTCCCCTCTCTCATCTCCTCTTCTTTCCTCCTTTTTCCTCTCTTCTCCTTTCTCCTCTCTCCTCTCTCGGTCGGGGGCGGTCCATGTCCAGCAGAAGCCCCCCTCTTCCCATACAAGGCACGGGGACAACCAACCTCATCTCGTATAAGCCACCTCTGCTCCACTCAGCAAAAGTGACTTCAATGATATGTACATGTTTTTATTTTTGTTTTTAAAGTACCAGTAGTGCAGTAGTGTGTGTATATATGGCTATGTTGGCCATGTTAGTGTCACGGTTACGGTGGGTGACAGGGGGCGTGGCCAAGGCACCGGCTTTAGTGGCGCACCCACGCACCTGTCGGCAATTACTGATTATGGTAATCACCTCACCTGGGGGTATATATACCCTGCCGTCCCGTTACTTCGGGGCTAGGTCGTACTTACTACTTTGTACTCTCTGGACGGAATCGTTACTCCGACCTCCCGGTACGCAGACTCCTCCCCCCTCCCGGTACGCAGACTCCTCCCCCCTCCCGGTACGCAGACTCCTCCCCCGTCCCGGACTACTCGCCGGTCTCCTACCTGCCGGTACTCCGCGGATCGACCTCCCGGTACCCTGACCACTCTGTGTGCTTTAAATCAAGCTTTACGTTATAGCTCCACTGTGTCTTGGTCTGCGTTCTGGGTCCTACCCAACTATCCCATCGTGACAGACAGTTTGCTATATTCAATGTTTTGGTACGAATTATATCAGTTATTGGAATTCAAACTGTTCGAAAACTCATAATGAAATGCATTTAGCATGAAATAACTTAAATAGTGGTTTAAAGTGACCACTAAGGAAGAACTGATAATCTTCCAGTGATTGAAAAGCCTTCCCTAACGTATCGA
>CM051014.1:26217232-26221324 GCA_027704905.1 Muraenolepis orangiensis | reverse complement strand
GAATCAGCCGATGCAGGAAGGCCACCACAGCCTCACCTCAGAGGAGCGGGAACACCACCGCCGTGGGAATCGTTGTTTGTACTGCGGCCGGCCTGGTCATTTTGTCAGTCATGGTTCTCATGCCATGACAACATTCATTGATTCGGGCGCTGACATCAGCATCATCAACGAGAACCTTCAAGTCAAGTCAAGTCAAGTTTATTGTCACTTCACAGTTTACAGTTTAGTATAAAGCAGTGATGTGAAATTCTTGTGTGCAATACCCGACGACAGACAGCAGTTATAGAATAAGATAAAATAAAAATAGATAAAAATAGAATAAAAAATAGAATAAAAAATAGAATAAGAGAACCTTGCCTCGCAGTTGGGCATCGGTCGGGTTCCCTATCGTGCCCTATTCCTGAAAACCCCTGGATGGTCATCTTCTGGGGACTGTCTCTCATCAGACCACACCTGTCCACATGCTCCTGTCCGGTAACCACCATGAAACCATCCAGATGTACAACTGCCCTCTGATCCTACCCCCGGCTCCGCCGCCACAACCGCACCAACGACTGGGCGACAGGAGCCATTGTGGGGTGGAGATCATCCTGTCACCAGATCTGCCTGAAACAAGCTGCCGCACCCCAGCACTCCGTTTATTCCAGCCCTACTCCAGACCTGGCCGTGTATCAGGAGGTGTTTAGCAAGGCCACGGCGACATCCCTGCCTCTGCACTGCCCTTACAACTGTGCCATTGATCTGCACTCTGGTTCGTCTCCTCCCAAGAGTCTCCCTGTCATCCGTCCCTCGTCTTCACCTGCTGGAGCAGGGGCTTTCTTCGTGGAGAAGAAGGACAAGTCACTGAGGCCTTGCATCAACTACAGGGACCTTAATGAACCGGTACCCGCTTCCTCTGATCTCCTCCGCCTTAGAGTTGCTACAGGGAGCAAATATTATTACAACATTGGACCTACGTAACGCCTCCCATTTGGTCCGGACCCGGGGGACTGACCAAATGGAAGATGGCTTTCAACACCACCTCTGTCCATTACCAATATTTGGTCTTGCCAGACATACTTCAGAACATGAAGAACATGAATAAGCATCTTCTCCAAAACCAGGTAGGAGCATGTGCACCATATCCAGGCCTCCAGTGTCTCCTTGAGAGCTCCCTCTTTATTTACATTTACATTTACATTTAGGGCATTTGGCAGACGCTTTTATCCAAAGCGACTTACAAGGTGTACATGTGTTGAAGCAGACAATAGCATAACACTGGGGTACGCAAACATAAAAATAGAGCAGTTCACAAGCATTCATATTAACAAGATGAATAACACTATTTGGTACTGCCAGGTCACCTGCTTAAGTAGCTGTGATAAGAGTGTGTTATCAACATTAAGGATATACACTTGCTAACATATACAACATGCTAAGAGCTATTAATGTCAGGACTTAAGCAAGTTTAGGGGTTTCACAAAGGCGAAGGAGGGTTCAAGGAGAGTCCAGGTGGACTCTGAACAGGTGGGTCTTGAGTCTCTTGCGGAAGCTGGCCGTCCTGACATGAGACGGGAGTTCATTCCACCTGTGGAGCCAGAGCCGTGAAGAGCTGGGTCTTGGACGAGCGATGTTTGGTTGACATTAGTGAGAATTTCGGTAGGTTGAATACCAGGCGTGCTGCTGCGTTCTGGATGCGTTGGAGGGGCTTGGTTGCACTGTTGTGCACATTGTTTAGACTGAGAAGTGTGAGTTCCCTCCTCTGTCTCCTTCCTGGGGTATACTGTGGTGGAGGGGAGGATGCAGATGGCGTACCAGAAGGTGTGGCTTTCAAGATTCAAGAAAGATTCAAGAAACTTTATTTATCCCGAGGGAAATTAATGAAACATACCTCTGCCGGCACATATATCATCATACAAATAGTAGGCGAAAATAATAGTATGTCCAAAAATCATATTACACATAGCATGCAAAAAAACCACTTCAAGTACCTTGATGGTGAACTTTCTGTCACGAGTGGGATAGTTCGGTGGGACCCAGAACGCAGACCAAGACATAGTGGAGCTATAACAAAGCTTTATTTAAAGCGCACTGACAACAGAGAGTGATCAGGGACAGGCCAGGGGTCTGGGTATCGGGAGGTCGGAGTAGCGACAGGTACTGGACAGGTAATTATAATGACCGGGGAGCTCGTATAGACCGGAGTAACGCGAGACAGGCGGGTGACATGGGATAGGCAAATAATCTGGATCTCCGGGACCGTATGCCTCCCAGTCGATGATCCGGGGGGGTGGAGGAGATTCGGTGGGCGGGCGGGGCCCGGGAAGAGAGCCACCCCTTCTGCCCAGGTCGGTAGGAGTCTTCTCTGGAATCTCCTCTGGAGGTCTCCTCTTGGGCCTCCTCTGGGGGTCTCCTCTGGGGCCTCCTCCGGGGGTCTCCTCTGGGACCTCCTCTGGAGTCTCCTCTGGGGTCTGCTCTGGACCTCCTCTCTCGTCGGCAGACGGGGGCGGTACGGCGCGACGTCGGCAGCGTCAGCAGACAGGAGAAGCGCGACGTCGGCAGGCGGGGACAGCGCAACGTCGTCAGCGCCGGCAGATGGGGGAAGCGCAACGTCGGGCAGCGCAGCGTCGGGCAGCGAGGCGTCGGGGCTCCTCTGATGAGGGAAGCAACGGCGGCTGCCAGTCTCCCAAGCTGGTCCGCCTGCAGCTCCTGACCCAACTGTCCTTTCAGGGAATCAATCTCGGGCTTAAACTGGTCGCGGATGCCGGGGGCCATGTTGGTCTTTCCATTCCTCCTCCTGCTCCCGCAGCGCTTGAACCCGTGATCCGACACGGTCCCTCCGAGAGCGCCGGGGTCCAGGTAGGCTCGCTGGTCCTTCCTCAGCTCCAGCCACCTTTGGCTCCACTGTTCGAGGTCGCCAGGATCCATATTGGTTAGGTCGTTCTGTCCCGAGTAGGATAGTTCGGTGGGACCCAGAAAGCAGACCAAGACACAGTGGAGCTATGACAAAGCTTTATTTAAAGCGCACGGACAACAGAGAGTGATCAGGGACAGGCAAGGGGTCTGGATACCGGGAGGTCGATCCGCGGAGTACCGGCAGGGAGTAGACCGGCGAGTAGTCCGGGACGGGCGAGGAGTCTGGATACCGGGAGGTCGAATAGCGACAGGTACTGGTCAGCTAATTATAATTACCGGGGAGCTTGTATAGACGTGAGTAACGCGAGACAGGCGGGTGACGCGGGACAGGTACAGGATCTGGATCTCTGGGACATCAGCATGGCGATTCCGTCCAGAATGTACAACGGAATAAGCACAAAGTACGACCTAACGCCGGGGTAACGGGGAGCCAGGGTCTATAGACCCCAGGTGAGAAATATGGTATACATTCTCTCATGGAGCCACTTACACACAACAGATACACAATACTGACAACACACTTCAGCATCGCAGTCCTCACCACCGGGATCCGTACCGTCATTAGCATATCTTAATGAAAGTGTCAGGATTCCCTGATAGATTATAACGCTTCTCTTCCATATGAAGCTTCTGAGTTCAGTTAACCCACTTTTAACCTCGTGAGCTGCTTCCTTCTTCCACGGGATCAGGGTATTATTTTTTCCAATAAGCATATGGGAAAGCTCTTCCGTCTGGAGGCTCTCGTCAGCCTATGTTCGGAGATGGAGTCACTCAGGGCTCTCTCTCTCTCTCTCTCTCTCTCTCTCTCTCTCTCTCCCCCAGGCTTCTCCATGTACTTCCCTGGTGGAGACTTGCCTCCTAAATTCTCTCTCTCTCTCTCTCTCTCTCTCTCTCTCTCTCTCTCTCTCTCTCTCTCTCTCTCTCTCTCCCCCCCCCCTCTCTCTCTCTCTCTCTCTCTCTCTCTCTCTCTCTCTCTCTCTCTCTCTCTCTCTCTCTCTCTCTCTGGCCCCTAGGGGCCTCTGGATCATACTTACAGCCTTATGCACTCTTCCACTGCATCTTGCAACCAGGAAGACTAGTAGTTCTTGAAGAATGCATGCACATTCTTACACACACACACACACACACACACACACACACACACACACACACACACACACACACACACACACACACACACACACACACACACACACA
>CM051014.1:26207232-26214732 GCA_027704905.1 Muraenolepis orangiensis | reverse complement strand
GATCAGGGGGCCTCGACGGACCAAAACCAGGCGGCAGAGACTGGCTTTGGGGATGTGGAATATCACCTCTCTGGGGGGGAGGAGCCAGAGCTGGTGTGGGAGGTGGAGGGCGAGTCGTGTCAGATGGCGGGGGAAGCCTCTGGACAGACCTGGTCAGCCCAACCTGATGTGCGGGTGAACTGGGAACGTCTGGTGGATGCCCCTGTCCAGGAGACCTTCAACTCCCATCTCCGGTGGTATTTCTCCGGCATCTCTGGGGAAATTGATCCAGAGTGGTCAGTGTTCAAAGCTTCTATTGCTGAAGGACAGCAGCCTCAGCCGTAGAGGAGGCTAAGCAGCGGGTGTGGGAGGAGTTCGGAGAAGGACTTTCAGTCCGCACCAAAGCGGTTCTGGCAAACTGTCCGGCGCCTTAGGAGGGGGAAGCGGGGATCCATCCAAGCTGTTTACAGTAAGGGTGAGACACTGCTGACCTCAACTGAGGAGGTGAATGGGCGGTGGAAGGAGCACTTTGAGAAACGTCTTAGAGCTGGAGGATGATGGGCGGCAAACATCAATCTCCCTGTAGTCAAACAACTCCACTGTGGAACGGTCCCAGGGGTTGATGAGATCCGTCCAGAAATGCTGAAGGCTCTGGGTGTTGTCATGGATGACACGTCTTTTCACCATTGCATGGAAGTCTGGAAAGTGCCTAAGGACTGGCAAACAGTGGTGATCGTTCCCCTGTTCAAAACGAAGGACCAGAGGGTGTGTGACAATTACATGGGTATCATATTACTCAGCCTCCCTGAGTATGTCCACTCCAAGGTGCTGGAAAGGTGAGTTCTCATCTACGGTCATGGTCGTTAGAGATAGGGTTAGAAGCTCGGTCACCCATGAGAGACTCGGAGTAGAGCCACAGCTCCTTCGCTTAGAAAGGAACCAGTTGAGGTGGTTCGGGCATCTAGTAAGGATGCTTTCTGGTCGCCTCTCGGGTGAGGTTTTCCAGGCACCAGCTGGTGTGGTGGGGTGACTACCTCTCAACACTGGCCTGGGAACGCCTCGGGATCCCCCAGTCTGAGCTGGTCCATGTTGCTGATGTTTCCTTCGCGACCGACCCAGATAAGCAGTAGACGATGGATGGATGGATTCATAACATGTATCTCTTATCTTATCTATCTCATCTCTTCCTGTCTTATGTTTGTATTTAAAGGGTTAGGACATGCAAACATACACACACACACACACACACACACACACACACACACACACACACACACACACACACACACACACACACACACACACACACACACACACTCACACACACACACGCTACATTGAAAAAGACTATAGTTGTAATAACTTTTCTAGATAATTTTTTTGTAAATAGTACATAGTGCATACTTCACTGGGTACTGTATAGGAATCATAAAAAATACTGATAATATTACTATTTGAACACTTTGAATGTGCAACAATCATGTCCCTGTGTCAAAGTACCTACAGCGCCCCTACCGCATTGAAAATTACTGTACAGAAGTCCGTCCTCCCCAAGCTCCCCATTGAAGTCCAAAACCGGTCTGACCCGAGGGGCCGGTGAGTCCTGGTTTTAAGTGTGTACGGCAGTAAGAAAGAAAGAAAAGACGATCCTACCTTAGGGCGGGTCTTATCTATCCAATCAGAGTTTTGGAGGGAGCAAGGTGAAAGGATATATCTTGTGTCATTCATTAAATTCTCATTCCAGACAACTCGTTAGTCGTATATTTCAAACTTTTGAGTTCCTCCTCAACGCGTTCCAGGTGCCAAACGCAAACAGAAAGCATGGCTGACCGTGACAAGGTGGGTTTTTTTGGCTCCCACATGTGATGTGACTCTCAGTTTTGGTCACATGATAATTTTGAAACAATGGCTAATCACACTCACACCTGATGGTAACCGAGGGCCCACAACACCCTGAAAAGAATAAAAGTGAAAAAAAACTTTAATAATGTTATGATCAACCTAGCTGTGGAGGTTTTGTCTATAAGTTGTAAGAGCGCTAAGTATGTTGAGTAATTTTTGAGTAATCAGTGTTTGTACAGGATATTGTTAGCATGTAGGTGTTTGAATACTCTTGCATAGCATAGACTAGCCTTTCCAAGCCTTTGGAGAAGCAAGGTCAAATAGAAACAAACAGTAATTAATCAGGCTAGGATCCCCTTTCTTAAATAATGGTTTGACCTTTGTAACTTTCAGGTCGTTTGGGACAACCCCAGCTTTTTATAGAGACTAAGAGTACATGAGTTAGTTGCTAATCTTGGATCCAGAAGTTCAACAATGCTATAGGCAAACTTCTGGGGGGGGGCATCTCCTTCTGGGGGAGAGACTACACTTCTCCTTCTGGAGGAGAGAGACTACACATCTCCTTCTGGAAAGAGAGACTACACATCTCCTTCTGGGAGAGAGACTACACATCTCCTTCTGGAGAGAGAGACTACACATCTCCTTCTGGGAGAGAGACTACACATCTCCTTCTGGAGAGAGAGACTACACATCTCCTTCTGAGAGAGAGACTACACATCTCCTTCTGAGAGAGAGACTACACATCTCCTTCTGAAGAGAGACTACACATCTCCTTCTGGAGAGAGACTACACATCTCCTTCTGGAGGAGGGACTACACATCTCCTTCTGGAGAGAGAGACTACACATCTTCTTCAGGGAGAGAGACTACACATCTCCCTCTGGAGAGAGAGACTACACTTCTCCTTCTAGGGGAGAGACTACACATCTCCTTCTGGAGAGAGAGACTACACATCTCCTTCTGGGAGAGAGAGATTACACATCTCCTTCTGGGGGGAGATTACACATCTCCTTCTGGGGGAGATTACACATCTCCTTCTGGGGGAGATGACATCTCCTGCGTTAGAAACCAGAAAGCAAGTGTGAGGGGCGGAGTCTTTCCGTTTTCTGCTAAGAGAAACACATTTGAGAGTGCAAGATAAAGGTTTCTACAGCCAGGCTACTACATGGGTTTAATTGTAAACCTTAACAGACACATTGTCTAAGAACCTTGATGTCCAGACAAAGTTTAGTTTACAGGAAATGTTGATCACGGCCTACAACTGACACTCCTCCTCGACTGTTAGGGACTGTGGATCGACTGTCAGTGGCTCAGGAGGTAGAGCGGTCATCTGACAACCGGAAGGTTGCTGGTTTTCCTAGCCAAGTGGAGAGGTGTCCATGAGCAAGACACCTTAACCCTAACTGATCCCGACGTGCTGGCTGTCTCCTTGCATGGCTGACTCCGTTGCTGTTTTGTGAAGTTAATTGTTTGAACATGTTGCATGTCTTCTATCTTCTAGATTCTAACGGTCATGGCCCCGCCCACTTCCTCTTCCTGGTTCCCCCCTGTTGGTCTTTGTTTGGATGCTGGGGTGTCTGTGTGTGAGTGGGTGTGTCCACACCATGTGCTTTTGTTTACAGGCGACGCCCCCATCTTTGGCCACTCCCGGTTTCCCCCATGTGTTCCCTGTGTGGCTGAGGGATTGTAGCACACATGAATCCTGTTGGTCTCATCACTGCTGGCATTCAAGCTCTCCATGCCTCCTGGCCTGATAACCTCCCCAGGAGGTCCTCCTGGGGATATTCATTTCCCCACGATCTGCTGTCCATTTAAAGACATTTAAAGGAGCATGCCTCAGTATTGGTGTCTGCTATTGGGTCTGGTCTCGGCTTGGAATCCCCTGACAATAATTGTATTGTTATTGCACTTTTATGTATTTTGAGTTTACCTGGAGTGCCCAGAAAGGTGCCAATCAAATCAAATGTATTATTGTTATTTATTATAATTATCAATGCTGTATTTGTGTTGGCTGGGTTTCCAACAATGGGAAGACAGTGCTATTGTTTGTTATCAGTAAGAATTATGTTAACAATTATTGGAGAACATGAACAATTCCTTAATGGAAAGCATGTGGAACAGGACCAAGAATCTGACGAGTGTGAGATGGCTAATGGGAACATTGCTGTTGTGTTTGGATCTCCTGAAAGCTAAGCGCTACAGATCAGAGCTGCACACCATGCCAACGGGTTAGCTCTTCTAAAGACAGAGCAATTAGCTTATATGTTATTTTGAAAGAACAAAGCCCTGACAACATAATCATGCAAGTACATCACTGAAACAATTATTAAAACTGATTTTGATATAACTGTGGGTGGTAAATACCTCTAATTCTGTTCATTTGTCCACCAAAATTAGAACTAAAAGGTATTAATTAATCTAAGATAATAATCTTAGATCCTTAATCTAAACTGAAAATCGGTATGCACAAAAATAGACTTTACCTGCTAACATAGCCTTTCTTTAAGAATAAACAGAATTGTATTGAGACCTGTTGTAAACATCTGCTGTTTCCTCAGTGAGTCAAATGGGTTAAATGATTGTTGTTTTTAGGGTTAACGTTCATTATAACAATTACATGAGCAAGGCTGTTTGCATTATTTAAAGAATGTTGCATCTGGGCCATATGAGTCAACATTGTCTGTGTACTTACAGACATTTAGCTGTCATGGGTTTAAACCCTGAGTCAAACCATCTGGCTCAGCGTCTGATAACTGATGGCCTGACCTTTCAAGGAGTCTATCTTCGGCAGGAATGAACAGACGTTATCGCTAATAATTGAAACCTCTGAATCAATCAGAAAGCGTCGAGGAAGATTGCATATTTTTGGCGATTCGCTCATCCACGTCTTTTTGGATGTACTGGAGACAGTGGCTTAGCATAGCGCTGCTGTGGTGTTGTATTATAAAAACACATCTCAATAGAACGATTTTAGATGTGCAACAGATTCCCGCTCTGAATTAGCAATGTGATGTGGTAAACTAAACCCAGTATGAACCCAGTCCATCACCAGTCTGAGTCCTGTGTGTCTAGTGGTGTAGACCTGCCCAGGAGACGGTATGAGTCCTGTGTGTCTATAGACCTGCCCAGGAGGTGGTCCGAGTCCTGTGTGTCTATAGACCTGCCCAGGAGACGGTCTGAGTCCTGTGTGTCTATAGACCTGCCCAGGAGGTGGTCCGAGTCCTGTGTGTCTAGTGGTGTAGACCTGCCCAGGAGGTGGTCCGAGTCCTGTGTGTCTAGTGGTGTAGACCTGCCCAGGAGGTGGTCCGAGTCCCGTGTGTCTAGTGGTGTAGACCTGCCCAGGAGGTGGTCTGAGTCCCGTGTGTCTAGTGGTGTAGACCTGCCCAGGAGGTGGTCCGAGTCCTGTGTGTCTAGTGGTGTAGACCTGCCCAGGAGGTGGTCCGAGTCCTGTGTGTCTATAGACCTGCCCATGAGGTGGTCCGAGTCCTGTGTGTCTATAGACCTGCCCAGGAGGTGGTCCGAGTCCTGTGTGTCTATAGACCTGCCCAGGAGACGGTATGAGTCCTGTGTGTCTATAGACCTTCCCAGGAGACGGTATGAGTACCATGTGTCTAGCGGTGTAGACCTGCCCAGGAGATGGTCCGAGTCCTGTGTGTCTAGTGGTGTAGACCTGCCCAGGAGACGGTATGAGTCTGTGTGTCTAGCGGTGTAGACCTGCCCAGGAGACGTTATGAGTCTGTGTGTCTAGCGGTGTAGACCTGCCCAGGAGACGTTATGAGTCTGTGTCTAGCGGTGTAGACCTGCCCAGGAGACGTTATGAGTCTGTGTGTCTAGCGGTGTAGACCTGCCCAGGAGACGTTATGAGTCTGTGTGTCTAGCGGTGTAGACCTGCCCAGGAGACGTTATGAGTCTGTGTGTCTAGCGGTGTAGACCTGCCCAGGAGACGGTATGAGTCTGTGTGTCTAGCGGTGTAGACCTGCGGCTGGTGGCTGGTGGTTGAAGCTTCTTGGTGGAGCTTGGTGTAGCTTGGGGGTAGATGGTGGTTAAAGCTTCTTGGTGAAGCTTGGTGTAGTTTGGGGGTAGGTGGTGGTTAAAGCTTCTTGGTGGAGCTTGGTGTAGCTTGGGGGTAGGTGGTGGTTGAAGCTTCTTGGTGGAGCTTGGTGTAGCTTGGGGGTAGGTGGCTTGTAGTGAGGGCATAATGCGGGCAGTAAAAACCCACACACATTTGAAGCAGCATAAGGAGATTTAGTTTTAGTTTTAACTTTTGAGCTATACCCAGAGGAAAATGATGCTGCTTCAAAACGTCTCTTCTTTGTCTTAACAGAAATAAATCAGCTCTTATTTAGAGATTACTGAAGTCTGACTTGGTATCCTAAACCTTAGGAGAGCAAAATAATGTATCAATCTAGAGACCAGTTTTAGGATTAGTATCAGCCAATCAAGTGTTCTTTTGGATCTTACTGCTATCTCAAGAGCTGATAGGGGCGGCAGTAGCTCAGTCTGTTGGGACTTCGCTTGGGAACAAGAAGGTCGCCGGTTTAAGTCCCCGAAATGGACCAAGTATGCCCTTGAGCAAGGCACCAGACCCTTCCCCTGCTCCCCTGTATATCCAATAGCTGATACCCACTGCTCCTCGTACTAGGATGGGTTACATGAAGAGGAACACATTTCACTGTGTGGACATGAGACCAATAAAGAGGATTCAATCCTCCAGATTTAGATTGTATTGTTTCAGACAAAATAAAGATCAATGCAGTGAGATAAATCATTAATATTCAATTGGGATTGGGGTGAGACAAGAGGAAGGTTTTTCTTAGAAGTAGAAGAAGGTCCAAATCTCATAGTCCTACTCCAATTGAGTTCAGTTTTTCCGAGGACAAAGATAAGCTCTGATTTAGAATGTTCCTTTACTCTGTGAGCACTGATTACAGCTTGCTACAATTCCAATTGGTGTCTTTTTTATATAGTTGGCAATTTGTGCTGTGAAAGCTGTTCTTCTTACATGTTTAAGAGATAGTCTGACCACAGATCTACATAATCCATAGCCTGGGTGGCTAGTGGGAATGACAGTTGTGTTCTGTTCTTCATATGACAATAAAGGCCAACGATGAAGATAGCGTCAATGACGCAGTACTTTTTCCGGCCTCACTATCAATTTTGACAGTGTATTAGTGGGACATTTTTGCAGATAAGCCAACTGAATTGAAATTGATTGTCATCTGAGGTGGAAAAATAGCTAATTAGCAATTTCTCTGAATAGAAATCTGAATAGAAGTACTTTGCACAGTGGCGAGTTCTACCAAACAACCCACATTTTAAATTGAGGGAGATTTTAAGGGGGGGGGGGTAATTGTTTGTGTACAGTATATTTATCTCAAATTTATTTAAAATAAGACATACTATCATATAGTAAAACCAGTTATGCACATAAATCACGTAACTTGAAGAAACATCGCCTTGTCACGGTCAGAAATTATTTCTGTTTACGTTTGGCGTCAAACACCTGGAACGAGTTTCTAACTCGAGAGTTTCAAGTCTGAAATATATAAAATATAGTTTTCTGGAACGCGGAATTAATCAATGACACAAGATAGATCCTTGCATGATGATAACCCACCCCCAAAAACTCTGATTGGGTATTCCCCAGCGCAGGGAGCTCTGCTGATTGGTTCACAACCTC
>CM051014.1:26194732-26202232 GCA_027704905.1 Muraenolepis orangiensis | reverse complement strand
AGGCCAGGCGCACTGCACTGCTCTTTATCCATCACACAGGACGCCATCCATGGTTTGAAAAAGCATGCGACCACCGAATCAGCTGTCAGTCTAAGCATTGTAAACACAGAAGTTAAACTACCTTCAATGGGCCACAACACTAAGCGCTAACTGACCACTAAGATAAGAATAGACCAATGATTAAAGTTCAACTTCTTGCAGCACTCCAGTCACAGTTAGTATCAACCTATATATGCAATATATACATATATATATATGCAATATATATACATATATATATAAAAATGATGACCCAACCCCGACGAGTGAGGACAACAGGGGCCGAGGTGGGCGGGACAGCAGGCGGGGCAGAAGGCGGGACAGCAGGCGGGACAGCAGGCGGGACAGAAGGCGGGACAGCAGGCGGGACAGCAGGCGGGGCAGAAGGCGGGACAGCAGGCGGGACAGCAGGCGGGACAGAAGGCGGGACAGCAGGCGGGACAGCAGGCGGGGCAGCAGGCGGGGCAGAAGGCGGGGCAGAAGGCGGGGCAGAAGGCGGGGCAGAAGGCGGGACAGCAGGCGGGACAGCAGGCGGGGCAGCAGGCGGGGCAGAAGGCGGGGCAGAAGGCGGGACAGCAGGCGGGACAGCAGGCGGGGCAGAAGGCGGGGCAGAAGGCGGGGCAGCAGGCGGGACAGCAGGCGGGACAGCAGGCGGGACAGCAGGCGGGGCAGAAGGCGGGGCAGAAGGCGGGGCAGAAGGCGGGGCAGCAGGCGGGACAGCAGGCGGGGCAGCAGGCGGGACAGCAGGCGGGGCAGAAGGCGGGGCAGCAGGCGGGGCAGAAGGCGGGACAGCAGGCGGGGCAGAAGGCGGGGTCGCGCCATTCCCAAGGTTGGAGGGCAAGGGCGTCAACGAGGTCAAGGGCACCGCCACAGGAGATGGGGGGTGGGGCATGGGAGGTTGGCCTCGACGTGGGGGCTGAGACAACTGCAATGGCCTGGAAAGGTCATCGGCTTAATCCTGTTAACGGAGACAACATCCACCACCAGGCTCTTGTCCCCGTGTTGTATGACCCTGAACGGGCGGTCATAAGGGGGGCGTAGGGAGCTGCGGTGGGCGTCATGGCGAATGAACACAAAGTCCGCTAAGCGCAGATCCGGGGACACCTGGAAGGCGGCGGTGCTGTGCTGTGACGTGGGGACGGGGGCGAATGTCCCGCGTCCTCCAGCAGGGAGGAGCCCTGCCTGGCTGCAGACCAGGGCACAGTGGCGTCCGGGATGAAATCACCTGATACTCGTAGAGTCTGGCTGTAGCATCACCCACGGGAGCTTATCCACCCAGTTGCCGTCCGTGAGGCCTTCATGGATCGGTGGAAATGCTCACATTAGCCGTTAGCCGCGTTCCAGAGCTCCGAGGTAAACTGGGAGCCGTCGGACGGGGTCCCAAAGCGAGGAGAGGGGAACGGCCTCGGGCCAGCGTGTCATCACCATCGTGAAGAGGTAGGTGAAGCCATGAGAGGGGGGGTGGACCTCCAAGGTCGACATTCACATGGTCGAACCTGCTCTCGGAAACAGCAAAACGTTCGAAAGGGGGCTTTTGGTGCGGGGCTGTCCGGCGGATGAACCGGTGATAAAAGTCACCGTCCTGAGGAACTCCCAGAGCGCCCGAGCTGTGTGTGGGCGGGGGAAGGCGGAAACGGCCTCCACTTTTGACGGGAGGGGGGCGACTCCATCTTTGTCGATGAGATGTCCGAGGAAGTGGATGGAGGACACCCCGAACAGACACGTCTTGTGAAAAGGTCTCGGAGGTGCGCTTTTTCAGAGGAGCTTGCAACAAGGATGTTGTCTAAATAGACAAGAGGAATGTCTCTTAGTCTCTTAGTCTCTTAGCTCTTAGTCTCTTAGTCTCTTAGTCTCTTAGTCTCTTAGCGCCCAATCCATTAGCCGCTGGAAAGACTGAGCTGCATTTTCATGCCCAAAATCCATGCACCAGGTCAACTTAGGTGGAATCAAGTTTGCCCCCCAGGTGTGCAGAGAAGTCATGGATGTTGGGGATTGGGTAGCGGTCAGAAGTTGTAGCGTCGTTAAGGCGTCGTTAAGGCGTCGTTAAGGCGTCGTTAAGGCGTCGGTAGTCCCCACACGGCCGCCACCCGCCGTCTGGTTTAGGGACGATGTGGAGCGACGAGGCCCAAGGGCTGTCTGCGCGTCAGATGATACCCAGGCGACTACCAGCCTGTCGGGGTTAAACCGTCGGGCCCTAGCATAGACGGGGGGGCCCTTAGTGTCAATGTGGTGCTCAACCCTGTGTTTGGTAGTGGCGGCGGAAAAGGTGGGAAACTTGGACAAGACGGAGATAGTCACCCTCCGAGAGTTAGCTGGAGAGCCCGCCATATGTCGCCTCACCACGTACACAAGCGAGCGATGAAAATGTCAGTGCATCCACCAGGCGGCTATTCTTGACGTCCACAAGTAGCCTGTTAGCGCACAGGAAGTCTGGTCTTGAGAAGGTAAGCCTTGAGCGCTGCATATCTCTCCAGGGCAGGGGGAGATGTAATGAAGACCACAGTCCGGCTGCAGTGGAGCTCCCCAGCGCCGAGACCACGTGGAAAGAGCGTACGCCTCGCCTGTAATCATGCGGACAACGAATTGAGCCTCCGTCTGCGCGAACCATGATGTCGCGGATGCCTCCAAAAAACCCCGGCGATTTAAGAAAAACTGCGTAATTTGCTATGTTCACTTCACGTCACGGTCGCCAGTGTAGTGCCGAGAGAGAGTCGTAGGCGGTGTGTTCAAAGCCCAAACGGGACGTTTATTAGACATGAAAAAACGTAAACTCAACCAACTCACATACTAGTGGAAGGAAACAGAACAACAACAGAAGTCCTGTGCACTAAAGTCCCCGGCAACACAAAACCCCACCGATAGTTCCGTCTGTGAATTATGTCACTCCACCACAATATATGTATATATGTATATCAATGTGCTGCTTGCTGCTTTTAAATTCATTTGATTGGACAATGAAAAAAAGGTAAAGAACTAAAAACAATTTGTACCGTATTGAATTGCATAGCATCATATTATTATCATATTGTGTTGAATCAAATATTATGGAATATTATCGCATTGTAGTTGCTTCATATGCATGTTAATGCATCGAGATACGTATCGCATTGCCCTCAGTGGTGAGATGCACATCCCTAGTCTGCAGGAAATGGTGCTTACATCTACCGGCAGACCTCGATGTAGAATACATAGAATGACCAGCTGAGTCCCTAGACCCACTCCCGTTTGCATACAGACCAAACAGGTCTGTAGACGATGCCATTTCCGCTCATTATGGACTTCAGGAGCCACTGATGCACCCACTCCACCATCAGCCTGGACGGGACACCGGTGGAAGTCGTCAGCTGCTTCTGTTTCCTAGGAATACATCAGCATCCATACCACCATGCTTAAGGATCGTTCTTATCCACAGGCAGTGACCTACTGAACTGCTAGGAGTGCTGCCACTATCATAACATGTCATTAACATTACACTATCATAACATGTCATTAACATTACACTATCATAACATGTCATTAACATTACACTATCATAACATGTCATTAACATTACACTATCATAACATGTCATTAACATTACACTATCATAACATGTCATTAACATTACACTATCATAACATGTCATTAACATTACACTATCATAACATGTCATTAACATTACACTACCATAACATGTCATTAACATTACACTATCATAACATGTCATTAACATTACACTATCATAACATTGCTGGACTTTCTGGACTCATTACAGTTACTGCACTGTATTCATTAAGCTGCTGCACTACTGGAACTTTAAAATGCTTTTAAATGCTTTTTGCACAATTCAACACATATATATATATATATATATATATATATATATATATATATCATCCATTAGACACTTTATTGTTCTTTTTATTGTATTATTTTGTGTACAGTATTTTTATAGTATTGCATAGTTTATTATAGTATACTATTGTTTTAGAAAATTCATACTGTGGGAGGGAACAGGGAGTAAGCATTCCATTGTACTTATATATATATATATATATATATATATATATATATATATATGGCAAATAACAACCTTTCATCTTGAATCTTGAATCTTGAAGAGGAATTTGAGGGGTTTTGGTCATGCCCACCAATATATTTTTAGTTATTTTTCATGACTCTAAATCTTTTAGATTTTTGACATCTGTTCTATTGACATGTTTAAGAGGGGGAGAGACTTGGGGGGAGTGATATCCATTCCAGTAACGGGTTCAGCCTCACATCCTCCTCAGACCTCGATGACATCACATACTCTCAGACCTCGACGACATCACATCCTCTCAGACCTCGATGACATCACATTCTCTCAGACCTCAGTGACATCACATCCTCTCAGACTTTGATGACATCACATCCTCTCAGACTTTGATGACATCACATCCTCTCAGACCTCGATGACATCACATACTCTCAGACCTCGATGACATCACATCCTCTCAGACTTTGATGACATCACATCCTCTCAGACCTCGATGACATCACATCCTCTCAGACCTCGATGACATCACATACTCTCAGACCTCGATGACATCACATACTCTCAGACCTCGATGACATCACATACTTTCAGACTTTGATGACATCACATTCTCGCAGACCTCGATGACATCACATCCTCTCAGACTTTGATGACATCACATCCTCTCAGACCTCGACGACATCACATCCTCTCAGACCTCGATGACATCACATCCTCTCAGACCTTGGTGACATCATATCCTCTCAGACCTCGGTGACATCACATCTTCTCAGACCTCGATGACATCACATCCTCTCAGACCTCGATGACATCACATCCTCTCAGACCTTGGTGACATCATATCCTCTCAGACCTTGGTGACATCACCTACTCTCAGACCTCGATGACATCACATCCTCTCAGACATCGACGACATCACATCCTCTCAGACCTTGGTGACATCACATCCTCTCAGACCTCGGTGACATCATATCCTCTCAGACCTCGATGACATCACATCCTCTCAGACCTCGATGACATCACATCCTCTCAGACCTCGGTGACATCACATCTTCTCAGACCTTGGTGACATCACATTGAGTCTGAACTTTGTGAAGCAGTTTTTAGGAGGCAGAATCATTTAAAAGCGTTCTCATTATGGTGACCTGAAGGCAGTCGTTGATCAGAGTGTGTTCTGTTCTGTGTCACTAAAATACTGTACTACTATACTAGTTACATCATCATCTCACTGCACCTCTTTGTATGGCTATACTCTGGTCATTAGCACTACTGTTTATAGGGCCAGCAAATATATATATTCAATCCTTTTTATGGCAATTTACTTACTTAAAAATGCGATGACAATAAAGGCCATTCTTATTGTGATTCTGGTGAGCTGAACATCAGAACATCTCTTGTTCCTCCCGTCTCCTGCCTTACTCCTGGTTAGTGGTGTTGCTGCCTCACAGCCAGCGCTCTTTGAGCTCCCAGCTGGAGTCTCCATCCAGTGCTCCTTCCTCCCACCTCCTCCACAGACCCAGGAGAGCCTTCTCTCTCTGGTCTCCTCTCACTCCAGAGGAGATACAAGATACAAGATACAAGAGATACAAGAGATACAAGAGATACAAGATACTTTTATTGGCCAATTGCACAGGTACATTGGAATGCTTACTCCCCATTCCCTCCTGCAGTATACATCTCCAAATATCATAAAAATATAAATAATATATACAATAAAAAGTCCAGAAAGTCCAGCAAAGTATGACAGTATAATGTTAATGACATGTTATGATAGTGTGATGTTAATGACATGTTATGATAGTGTAATGTTAATGACATGTTATGATAGAGTAATGTTAATGACATGTTATGATAGTGTAATGTTAATGACATGTTATGATAGAGTAATGTTAATGACATGTTATGATAGTGTAATGTTAATGACATGTTATGATAGAGTAATGTTAATGACATGTTATGATAGAGTAATGTTAATGACATGTTATGATAGTGTAATGTTAATGACATGTTATGATAGAGTAATGTTAATGACATGTTATGATAGTGTAATGTTAATGACATGTTATGATAGAGTAATGTTAATGACATGTTATGATAGTGTAATGTTAATGACATGTTATGATAGAGTAATGTTAATGACATGTTGTGATAGTGTAATGTTAATGACAATGTTATGATAGTGTAATGTTAATGACAATGTTATGATAGTGTAATGTGAATGACAATGTTATGATAGTGTAATGTTAATGACATGTTATGATAGTGTAATGTTAATGACATGTTATGATAGTGTAATGTTAATGACATGTTATGATAGTGTAATGTTAACGACATGTTATGATAGTGTAATGTTAATGACATGTTATGATAGTGTAATGTTAATGACATGTTATGATAGTGTAATGTTAATGACATGTTATGATAGTGTAATGTTAATGACATGTTATGATAGTGTAATGTTAATGACATGTTATGATAGTGTAATGTTAATGACATGTTATGATAGTGTAATGTTAATGACATGTTATGATAGTGGCAGCACTCCTAGCAGTTCAGTAGGTCACTGCCTGTGGATAAAAACTATCCTTAAACCTGGTAGTCCTTGCTGTACGGATGCTTCTCCCCCCATACAGGGGGGAGAAGAGATGGAGCCCAGGGTGGTTGCAGCATGGCCTTCTTCCTACATCTGGTCCTACAGATCTCCTCAATGCATGGAAGTGCACACCCGATGATCTTCTCTGCCTCACGACCCTCTGGATGTCTTTCTTGTCCCGTTCAGTGGTGTCTCCGTACTACACGGTGACGCCACCCGTCAGGACGCTCTCTACGGGGCCGCGGTAGAAGTTCACTAGCCACTTCTGGCCTATTCCTCTTCTCCTGAGGCAGCGCAGAGCATAGAGGCGCTGGTGTGCCTCTTCAGCATGACCTCCGGGTTGCGGCTCCACGCCAGGTCGTCGGAAATCTGTAGCCCAAGCTGGGCCCAAGCTGAGGCTAATTGGAGAGGGGATCCGACTGAGCTGTGAATTGCGGTAGGGAGGGTGGTGGTTGACCCGCTACTATGGAGGATGGAGTCCCCGTGGAGCTGGTCCTTCTCTCTGGGATAGTCGGGATGGAACCCGGGGATGAAGACTGGGGTCCCGTTATGTTCTGGGCTGGAGGACTGCTGTTTGTTTTGAATGTAATAGCTTTAGCTTATTCACTCTTAATAGCTTTTATCAGATTTAATTGTTTTGTTAATTAGTTTTGTTGTAACCTTTATATTCTGTCTGTGTGGGTGGGTTTTTTTTTAACACCATTTGAATTTAGATTTGATCTGTAACTCGTCACCATTGGAAAATGAGGACTAGTGTGTCACGAGAGAGGGAGTGGGTTGGACCCCGAACGCAGACGCCGACAAGTGGAGAGTGATACGAGACGGCTTTATTTCCAAACACACACAAAAC
>CM051014.1:26184732-26187232 GCA_027704905.1 Muraenolepis orangiensis | reverse complement strand
GCAGCACCCAATTATCAATTAGCATCTGAATGTCACCCTGCAGCACCCTTTGTTTGAATGGGATTCTTTAACCTTTCCCCAGCTAGCTAGCTCCCCTTATTAGAGTGCTGGGGGCCAAACTTAGTGTGTGTGTGTGTGTGTGTGTGTGTGTGTGTGTGTGTGTGTGTGTGTGTGTGGTGTGTGTGTGTGTGTGTGTGTGTGTGTGTGTGTGTGTGTGTGTGTGTGTGTGTGTGTGTGAGAGAAAGAGAGGGAGGGAGGGGGGGGGTTGTGGATGTGTGGGTTAGTGTATGTGTGTGTATGTGTGTGTGTGTGTGTGTGGATGTGTGGGTTACTGTATGCGTGTGTATGTGTGTGTGTGTGTGTGTATGCGTGTGTATGTGTGTGTGAGTGTTTTACCGTTTTAACACTGGGCTTAAATACGGTATTCGCGGCACTGCGAAACTAGTTTTGTCACGTGTTTGCGTTCACACTGGAAAGTAATGCGCATTCGCTACCCGAATAGTGATTAACTAATCCACCCTGGGTAGGTGGTTTGATCCCGAACTAAGTAGTTTGGGTACAAAAGCAATAAAACTACTATGGGTTTCGTTTCCCGTGTGTGAACAGAATCTTGGTATCAAAACCTGGTATCGGGTGCGCAGCAAATCGCGAATTACAAGAGAGTGTGAACATAAAGTGCATTTGATGCGCACTAACTAATAAGGTATCGACACCCAGATTCATTTATACGGGAGTCCATACCAAAAAGGTTGCTTGTTCAAGTCCCCTAACACCCGGTCACTGCCTCAGAGCCCTTGAGCAAGGCACCAGACCCCTCCCCTGCTCCCCTGGATATACAATAGCTGATACCCACTGCTCCTCACTGGGATAGGTTCCATGAGAGAGACTCATGTCACTGTGTGTACATGTGAGCAATAAAGAGGATTCAATCCTCCAGATTAAGATTTAGATTTCATCTCTGGGTAAAAGCGTCCACATGCTAACTGACCAAACAGTGAATAGTTCTCATTCAGATATGGAGCGTCCTTGTTCCTTATTTTGAGATGATAATAAACTGTGGCTAACACCCACGACGACCTTCCCCTGTGGGAGGGATGGAGCAGATGGTCCTCCCTCTGGGTGAGGAATGGAGACCAGCATGAAGGATGGGATGTGATGGGCTCCAGAGCGGCCGTTAGCCTGCTGCTTTAGTCCCATTAAGCTGCCCCTCATCACCCCGGCTCTGGAGCAGAGTTCTGGGGGACCGGTTTGAACGAGTGCTCCTCGTTTAGCGACGACACTGTTAGCATAATTGGGACACATTGGCGTCCCAGCGACTGGAGCAGTTCCTAGCGAGGCGCAGCGGGGCGTCCGTCTTGGATGGGAGATGTTTGGCAGGCAGGTATTGGGCCGTTCCCGTCGGTTGGCACAATGCAGTAAGCCAGGCAGCTTGACAATTAGACTAATGGCAGTGGAGAATAGGCTCGCAGTTTGGCAGGCGCCTTGGGGCTGGAATGAGCCACTTCCTGTGTATTAACCAATCAGCTGTTATCATCAGCAGCTGAAAGAGGAAGCCAATTCAAAAGTTAGGACATTCTCCTCATAGCCGCCTCTATATATAGACCTACGGAATATTGGCCACAATGTCAATGGAAGCCAATGAAGGAAAAACTAAATTTCTATCCTGAAGTACCAAGCCAATATTAGGGTCTCAATGGATACTTGAATTCCACTAATGAAAACTGTAATGTTAACTTTGGAAAATTAATGATTTGACTAACAGTTATTTAGGCTAATACCATGGTGACATGGTGACTACTTATACCTGGGTGAATACTCATCTCTGATTGGCCGGCAGGTGTGTGTTTAAACCCTGAATTGCACACATAGTTCGGCTCAAGTTGAATTTTCACTCTTTTTTTAACACAATAACCATCAGAGCAAACATACTGCCAGACAGTTTTGACACAAAATCTAACTTAAAAATCTAAATAAAACAAAACCTTCTAACAAGTTACGGTGATGGAGCCACGCCCTTCCCTAACCTCGCCTGTTCTCATCATACTGGACGAACCCGCCTGGCTTGGTTAAAGGGACCAGAACTATTCCTTGTCTTGACGACGGTAAGCTGTTGCTTCATAACCTGTCGATTTTAAAACAATTTTAGGTTCAAGCGGGATACAGGACGGCTAGGAGTGCGTGAAACGGTTTTAACACACTCCAACGCTTTGAGCACACACACCTCCTCGGCTACTATGTCTTACCTACCAAGATATCTGTCTTCATGGAGCTTCTCTGCAGGCCGTCAATCACCCCGTCTCACCCGACAGGCTCTGCTCCAGGTTTCTGTCTTCTGGTTTCAGGAAGTGGGTTATCATTCCACCTGAAGACATCTCTTCATTAACCTTCTCTGATAGCAGCTGGGAGTTCATAACGGTACATGAATCGAGGTGGTGAGCACAAAATAAATTCATACGCACGCTTAGAATAACCAGGTCCTTACGGGCAAAACAACATCAGC
>CM051014.1:26174732-26179732 GCA_027704905.1 Muraenolepis orangiensis | reverse complement strand
CAGCACAGACGCTGAATCTGACCGCATCACGGCCTCACCTGAGACCAGACCACGACAGAAGACGGCAGCAACGTTCCCCTTTAAGGACAAAATCATATTACATTTCTTATTTTGTTGTTGTATGATTTTGTGAGTTGCATGAGCACGAGGTGAATGTTAAATAAAGTGTCTTGTTGTGAGCTAAATCACAGTATTTCACTGGCTAGTGTCACAAATACAAATTCATATTATCAAAATGAAAAAAATAAGATAGCAGCACATATGGAATTAGAGAGAGACCAGCAGCTTTGTCCTCTTAGGATATATAACAATATCTCCAGAGAGCCAGTTGTGTTGACTTCAGGAGGTTCAGAACACGGTTCACCTGGAACCCACCGACCGGGAAGTCATCACAATTATTGTTATGTTTTTATAATGCATGATGGTCATTTGTACAGCGCATGTCCAAAATATATATTTTAAGTTACACACACACACACACACACCCACACACACACCCCCACACACACCCACCCACCCACACACACACACCCACACACACACACACACACACACACACACACACACACACACACACACACACACACACACACACACACACATACACACACACACACACACTCTTGAATGGTGCATCGTGAATGTCCATGAATCACCTGGGCCATCCCCTCGTGTTTTGGACCAAGGACAGAAGGACAGATGGACAGAAGGACAGATGGTTCTTCAGGTGAGGAACCGTCCCGTTCAGGATGAAAAAAGTCATCATTAAGGCAGCAAACGGGCGTGGCTGGAGTGAAGCCAGAGGAGGTTGGAGGGGAAGGGAGGCCCGCGATTGGCCGCCGTCGGCCCAATAACGAACAGCTGTGGGCGGGGAGCCAGCAGGCAGATGGAGGTTTAAATATTAAAGACTTTAGTGATCACTGACTCTGATCCCATCCGACTTACAGAGACGGGCGCCACGCTGCTTCAAGCCAAAGACGCTGGTTGTTCAGTATATATTCATGACTGGAAGAGTCGCATGTTGACATACAGTATCATGTGAAAAAACGCCATTTTGAACGTTCCGATGTTTTATATGAAACATATTTCATATTTCATATTTCCCCGTGTAAACACTGAGGTTATTGGGACAGCAGATGCTAGCAACACGTGACCAAAGAAGCACATCATTGATGTCACCTTTCAAAGAGGAAGGATGAGACAGACCGCGTGTGTGTGCGTGTGTGTGTGTGTGTGTGTGTGTGTGTGTGTGTGTGTTTGTGTGTGTGTGTTTGTGTGTGTGTTTGTTCTTCCAACACAGTTACCAATAGGTGTGAAAAAGTCACATCTGTCGGTGTGACACAGATGAACTGCTGTCATGCATACATGTAAATTCATGCATGGACGTGTGTTCACACACTAACTCATTAATGTGTGTGTGGGTGAGTGTGTGTGTGGTCTGTGTGTGACTGTGTGTGTGTGTGTGTATGCGTCTGTGTGTTTGTGTGTGTGTGTGTGTGCGTCACTGTGTGTGTGTGTGTGTGTGTGTGCGTCTGTGTGTGTGTGTGTGTGTGTGTGTGTGTGTGTGTGTGTGTGTGTGTGTGTGTGTGTGTGTGTTTCATAATTCTTTGTGTAATAATGTTAGTAATGGCAATCCACAGTGGAGCCCCAGGGGACAACTCCCGGGGGAAGAGAGAGAGAGAGAGAGACGAGAGAGAGAGAGAGAGAGAGAGAGAGAGAGAGAGAGAGAGAGAGAGAGAGAGAGAGAGAGAGAGAGACGAGAGAGAGACAGAGAGACAGAGAGACAGAGAGAGAGAGAGCTTTTCTAACCAATGGTTACTCAAAGCGCTTTACATATCAAGTCTCACATTCACCCATTCACACACACATTCAACCACCAATGGAGGAGTCAGCCATCAAGGAGACAGCCAGCACATCAGGAGCAGTTAGGGTTAGGGTGTGTAGGGATGTGTTGATGTGATGTGATGCCTACAGAAGGTCCTCCTGGTCTCCGCCCCCCCCCCACCGATCACTGATCACCTGCAACTCATCCCTAGGACCACCGAGGAAGAGTGTTATTTAGAAATGATTCTATTAAATAAGCTTTCGGGGTTGTTCTAGTGTGTAATGTTTAACACTGTCACATAGTGGACAGTTATTCATGTTCAGTTTAGGAGTGTGATAGGAAGGTGTGGAGTGTGTGTGGTTGGTGGCTGTGGGTCCTTGATAGAGGAAGAGCTCTAGCATGTTCCTTCTGCTCTGTTCTCCAGGATTCAAACATACTTTACTGGACTTTCTGGACTCATTACAGTTACTGTACTGCACTGTATTCATGATGCTGCTGCACTACTGGCACTTTAAGATGCTTTTAAATGCTTTATGCACAATATAACACATGTTACATATCATCCGTTAGTCTCTTTATTGTTCTTTTTATGTTCATTTTTATTGTGTATAGTATTTTTATAGTATTGTGTTTTAGAAAATCCTCATAGTGCAGGAGGGAAGGGGAGGAGGCTTTCCATTGGACTTGGCAAATGCAAATACAAATGTTGAATCTTTACACCCTGAGTCCATGTCTTCAGGAGCAGCCCTCAGAAGACATGCTAATGGCTGGTGGTTAGCGTCCACGGCTACAGAAGGCTTCTACCGCCATGTCATAGCTGACCAGTTTTCACCCAGGCCATGGTATGATTCCATAATGTGTTACTCATTGTATAATATTGGTCTTTTATATGTGGAATCTCACTCATCACTGAGCGTCAGGGGACGAAGGCTCCCTCCTCTGAGCTGATCTCCGGAGGTCGTCCTTCTGGAGGTCGTCCCTCTGGAGGTCGTCCTTCTGGAGGTCGTCCTTCTGGAGGTCGTCCCTCTGGAGGCGGGTCGCGGCGCTGGAGGACTTCCCAAAATGAAAATCCCTCCAGCGAGATGCGTCCAGGGGAGCGTTAAGCCATGGTGTTCCATCAGGCCTCACCGCTTCACCGCCGGCTCAACAACAAGTCAACAACAACAGCTTCATGTCTGTCTTCACTGGTTTGTACTGGACACAGAAACAGAAATAGCACTTTATTTTCTGGCCAGGATTGAAAGGGTTCCGCATGGCCTGACAAACGGGCTGAAGTCTGGAGTGGAAACGTTAGCTTTTGGTGGGAAACCAAATGTTTACCTGATGAGATAAACCGCCTGACTCCTGTTTCAATCAGAGTCCAACCGACAGCCTGTGGGCTGCTGGGTTACAACTCTGCTACTGACAACTCAGCTCCATTAAAAAAAAAAAATATATATATATATCTATATATATATATATGCTGTCACACTTCTGCACACACCTTCATCACAATGAATGGAACCCATGAAGTCTTTTCTCTGTCAGGTGGAGATAAAGTCTGGGCTCCAGCTGTAAAGGTTAAACTAAAACTAAACTTAGAACCCCTCCTTCTCCACCGCCTCCACAACATAACAGACAGAACACACATCTTTAGAACCGAGACACAAAGAGATGCTGAGAATAGCTTTGTGGAGTGTGAGTGTGTGTGGTTGGTGGCTGGCTGGTTGAAGCCGCCCCACCTGGCCTAGTCAGACTGAGTCTGATTGTCTGGTGAGGCTGCACACCTGTGGGTCCTTGTTAATCAAGGCCCACAGGTTAGAACAGCCTCCACCACACACACAAGAGAGAGAGAGAGAGAGAGAGAGAGAGAGAGAGAGAGAGAGAGAGAGAGAGAGAGAGAGAGAGAGAGAGAGAGAGAGAGAGAGAGAATTGAATTGAATAAAAAAAAAATACAGAATTGAGAAACAAAACAAACAAAACAAGATGCTTTACAAAAAAATGAAAGAGAAGAGCAAAATTAGAAAGACACATTTTTACACACAATCAATGTTCAAAGGCATCAATGTTACACACCAACGTATAATGAGCCACCAGTCCTTTCAACACCTGGACTGGGTCTGCAGAGCCTCTTTCCTGCATTTGGTTTCTCCTCTTCCTCTTGCCACTCCCCAACAGCAGCACATCGAAGGCGTCATTGAAGGGAAACGGTACTCCCAATCCTCACTCCACTGTTCAGAGTTCAGCACTAAATCCTTGGCAGCAGTGTTGAGGTGTTGGCCAGCTCTCCCGCGCTGGTCACCGCTGACCTGGCTTCACACACCCAGCTTCCTGCAGGGCAGAGCGAAGGCTGGCAGGGGCAGAGTCTGTGCTTCTACTAAACAATTAGAACCTAGTGGCTCCTCAAACAGCCACATTCCAGGGGAGAAAGCAAAACCCTCAATTTCCGCCCTCACTAGCTCATCATGTGGCCACACCTGCACTAACGTTGGTGCATGACATGACATGTCCATCCCCCTCCCACCAAAGCTGTCAATCACTCTCAATACTCTAATGGGTTTCCTGCAGGAAAAACACATCCATGTTTTAAATTCTCTTTAATTACAGACCTCTTTAATTCATCCCTCCCTCCATTAATATTTAATGAGCCAAAGGTTATGTTATACAGGGGGAAAAAGAGGAAAAGGAGAAAACGGGAAGGGAAAACCTGACACATGATCATTTGATTTGCTTAATTTGTCTTTCTTGGTGTTCTTGGTTTTACTTATTCTAAGAGCTTTTCTCCTGGCAGTGACATGTTTCTTCAGTATAAGACGTTTTGTTTTCATCCATCACGTCCACCCCAACAATCTTCTGCATAGTTACAACAGTCCGAATCAATTTCTCCTGATCCTGAAAGTGGTCCTTGACTTTGACGGGTTCTCTAGAAACATAAGAACCTGTCTGCGCAGAGACTGAACGCAGGCCGGATTGGGGTCTCTGCAACCAAACGTTATCGTTCTGAACGCACTCGCGAACTTCCCGAGCCTCCGTAGCTCCTGTTGGAGGGCCGCGTTAGAGCGGCGGTACACCTGCCACCGTCACCCGGGAGGACCGCCAGCGGAGAGACAGACAGCAGCGAGCCTCGGATAACAACCACACCTTCCACCATCTCATTAACTGCTGCGATTTCCTTTTTTTTTCTTTCCTATTTACC
>CM051014.1:26162232-26169732 GCA_027704905.1 Muraenolepis orangiensis | reverse complement strand
GGCGGAATAGGCTAATAATGTTGGGTAAGTGTATGATTAAAAGCACTGGTCCTGACCCCCACACACACTCCATCTCTCATCCGAATAGAGCCACATAATGTCGGGTAAGTGTGTGATTTAAAGCACTGGTCCCAAGTAGGGCTGGGCGATACGGACCAAAACCCGGTATTTTTTGGCTGCATCGCGATACGATATATAGATATATATCTATATATCTATAGATATATAGATATATATATATATATCTATAGATATATATATATCGATATATATATACATATATACATATCTCTATCTATCTATCTATAGGTATTTTATACAAATTCGGTTTTAACTCAATGCGACAAGTATGTCACAAGCACTTTTATTTTAAGACAACTCATATTCACAAGAATAACAGGCATTCCCTTTTAGAAAATATACAACTGCACACATATTAACACGGAAATTAAAAGGTACATTGAAATAATCAAAATCCATCAAATAAATTGCCTATATTAAATACATAGGCATACCTCTGCTCCTACACAAAATCACCTTCGTTATTCAAGATTCAAGATAACTTTATTTATCCCGAGGGAAATTAAGGTGCAACAGTTGAGACAGGGGGAATAAATGCACACAAAGTATACTAATACCTAAAGCTAAAAACTAAATAACAACAAAATAAACTTGTATAAACTAAATGAAATCTAAATGAAATCTAAATGTATGTGTTATATATGTGTTATATGGCGATATATCCAGATAGAGCCACAAGACACAATGTCGGGGAATTGTATGATTCGGATTTAGACTTCTTCACTGTAGTGTTCATTCACTAGTTGAACCACATCGTCTGGACCGACTTTTGGAAGGTTATGCAGCGATGTTGTCCAGCGATAACTGTCCTCCATGGTGAATGCCAAGCTGAATGCATTAACCGGAACTTGGGATACACTGCTTCAGCGATTTTTAACGGGTACTTCCGGCGTTCTAATTTAACGTGATATAGGCCTAACAGGCCACACAAGATCTTGCATATTCCAGGTTGTGGTTGAAGGTGTCGTAGGTTGGCCGCTAAGGACAGCACTGCAGGTCAGGAAGGGGTCCTACAAACACAAGTAACAGGAACCATTCATCAGTCAATTAAATCAGTAAAGCACCATCTGCAGGTTTTAATATTATGCCCATGTTCTAAAAAAAACAACTACACAATAAGTGATGAAATTAATAAAAATGATAAACATACCTGCATAGGCTCGATACAGCGTAGATTTGACACTGCTGCGTCCAGGAGCCTTAGGCTTAGGCGGACCACAAGTTCATCCGTGGGTTCTGGACGTATCCCCTGGAATGACACAAAAAGAAAATAGATGCTGTTGCAAGTGTCAGAGAATATCGGGATAATTCAACACGCAAGTCATATTGTACATCCTCTTCAGGGAACTGCTGCTTTGAGAAATAGAGGGAAACTCCATGCAAATGTATACACTTTAAGTGATGTGTTGGTCTTGCGAGTCTTAAATGCTAGAATCTTAAACATCTTTGAGTATATCTGAGGGATCCAGACAAAACATACCTGTGTCCTTGGTCGGTGCCATGACTGAATCTCACTGGTGCAGGCCAGTGGTGTTTGCACACTTTTCACCCCCATGGTGCTGTAGTGAGCCGTCTGGAATAGGAGTGCGACCACGTGATTACACAACACCTTTCCAGCAGCACACGAACAGGAGCATCCATTTAACTGCACGGGTGTACCTGCACGCAGCACAATCTAGAAATGGAGAACATGTACAAAAAATGAGAGAATCTGCAACAGCAGACATGGAACAAAAAACAGAAACTGCAACAGCAGTTATGGAGCAGGAAAGAGCATTTGCAACAGCAACAAGAAACAAAATACTGAACATGCACCTAAACATGTGCAGGTCTGAAACCATGCTCTCCACTACACACGTTTGAGGTATTGTCTGGGTCCTAAATGTAAATCTGATGTGTAAATCCAAAAGTGACCAGAGAGATTGATGCATACATGATGTCCTATTGATACACAAAAGACTGCGGAAAGCCAGTTAAGCATGTTGATGTGTAGGGGCTAGAGCATGATTTCGGACTCATTCTTAACATTGTAACCTGTAGGGTGTGAGGCTCGTCATTTTTCCGCATAGAACGGTAGCAGCTCTCCTGAACTACCACTTCCTCACTCACTAAATCTGACACTGCAGTAAGGGGGGGGTAAAGATTATCATACAGCAGCATTATGTCTGAGACTTTTTGGTTTAACCACATATAACTTAACCTTATCATGTGGTTCTTAAATTGCCGCAACGGCATTTCAGAACACTAGCTAGTTAGTAAAGTCACTTTCAGAAACAATTTTCAACATTGCAAACATACTTTTCCACCGAATGTTTTCATGCACGCTAGCTAGAGAGCCAAGAGCTTCGCCATAGCTCTTGGGTCGTCAGGTAAAGGTTTATGAACCACTTATACACCATAATATATATATATATATATATATATATATATACCATTATACATCGAGTGGATACCGTTCTCTGTCTGTAGTTGAACTTATCTGACGCACTGGTCATTTTCATTAAACCTTACAAGCTAGCAAGCTAGCGGTGACCCAACAGAATCTAAGCACTTACCTCTATAATTGAAGATGAACTTCTCGTAAAAGAACTTGTATCCTTTTTCCAGTTTAGACTTCACTGTAGAGTGTTCATTCACTAGTCGAACCACATCGTCTTGACCGACTTTTGGAAGGTTATGCAGCGATGTTGTCCAGCGATAACTGTCCGCCATGGTGAATGCCAAGCTGAATGCATTAACCAGAACTTGGGATACACTGCTTCAGCGGGTACTTCCGGCATTCTAATCTACCGTGATATAGGCCTAATAAACAAGTAGAGGCTCCACCAGTTCAGTTCCTCTGCTTATCTTGAGGACTCGCAGCTGCCAGCATCAAATAAAGCTACATAAGTGATCACTATCTCTGGAGAGGAGCAGAGCTCTGACTCCCCAAGGCTCTGACTCCATAAGGCTCTGACTCCATAAGGCTCTGACTTCATAAGGCTCTGACTCCATAAGGCCCTGACTCCATAATGCTCTGACTCCCCAAGGCTCTGACTCCATAAGGCTCTGACTTCATAAGGCCCTGACTCCATAAGGCTCTGACTCCCCAAGGCTCTGACTCCCCAAGGCTCTGACTCCATAAGGCCCTGACTCCATAAGGCTCTGACTCCCCAAAGCTCTGACTCCCCAAGGCTCTGACTCCATAAGGCTCTGACTCCCCAAGGCCCTGACTCCATAAGGCTCTGACTCCATAAGGCTCTGACTCCCCAAAGCTCTGACTCCATAAGGCTCTGACTCCCCAAGGCTCTGACTCCCCAAGGCTCTGACTCCATAAGGCCCTGACTCCATAAGGCTCTGACTCCATAAGGCTCTGACTCCCCAAGGCTCTGACTCCATAAGGCTCTGACTCCCAAAGGCCCTGACTCCATAAGGCTCTGACTCCATAAGGCTCTGACTCCCAAAGGCTCTGACTTCATAAGGCTCTGACTCCATAAGGCCCTGACTCCCCAAGGCTCTGACTCCATAAGGCCCTGACTCCATAAGGCTCTGACTCCATAAGGCTCTGACTCAATAAGGCTCTGACTCCCCAAGGCTCTGACTCCATAAGGCCCTGACTCCCCAAGGCCCTGACTCCATAAGGCTCTGACTCCATAAGGCTCTGACTCCATAAGGCTCTGACTCCATAAGGATCTGACTCCCCAAGGCTCTGACTCCCCAAGGCTCTGACTCCCAAAGGCTCTGACTTCATAAGGCTCTGACTCCATAAGGCTCTGACTCCCAAAGGCCTAGGGGAGTCTTGTTGGCTCGTATAAACCACTCTGCCGGGGGGTTTGAAAACGTCAAAGCGATGATAATAGGCGACTCACGTGAGGCACGATTGCTAAGCGGCCGGCGAACGCAGTGATGTGCCTGTCGCCGTGCTCCCCATTAGGTCCTCATTATGACGGGATAATGGTCCTCAGCATAATGGCCTGATCAGCCTCATCATGGTCTCCAGCGCTGATCTTATCTCCGTGGATATCAGGCTAATCGGGAGATAATTGTTTCCTTTCGTCCTATTTTCCACTCTTGTCACGCAACCGTCGTTTGTTAAAACTTGTAATATGTGGAGTTCTAAATCTAAATCTAAACCTGGAGGATTGAATCCTCTTTATTGGTCACATGTAGACACTCAGTGACATGAGTCTCTCTCCTCTAACCCATCCTAGTATGAGGAGCAGTGGGCATCAGCTAGTGGATATCCAGGGGAGCAGGGGAGGGGGCTGGTGCCTTGCTCAAGAGCACTGAGGCAGTGCTGTGTGTGTGTGTGTGTGTGTGTACTATTTGTGTCTTTGTGTGTGTGTGTGTGTACTGTTTGTGTCTTTGTGTGTGTGTGTGTACTGTTTTTGTCTTTGTGTGTGTGTGTGTGTGTACTGTGTGTGTGTGTGTGTGTGTGTGTGTGTGTGTGTGTGTGTTTTTGTGTGTATGATATGTGTGTGTGTATATGTATGATGTGTGTGTGAGTGTGTGTCTGTTTGTGTGTGTGTGTTTTTATGTGTGTGTGTGTCTGTTTGTGTGTGTGTGTGTGTGTGTGTGTGTTTTAATGCGTGTGTGTGTGTGTTTTTATGTGTGTGTCTGTTTGTGTGTGTGTGTGTGTGTGTGTGTGTGTCTGTTTGTGTGTGTGTGTGTGTGTGTGTGTGTGTATGTGTGTGTGTGTGTGTGTGTGTGTGTGTACATAGTAAATGATAATTGAGGTTGCTGATTTCATTGTGTTTCGTCATCATACACTTTGTGGACAACAAATGACAGCTCGTTCCTTCCAGCGCAGCGCTGGTTCAGGGTTGGTCTTCGAAGGGAATAGATGTAGTGGATACACACACGCACACACACACACACACACACACAAACACACACACGCACACACGCACACGCGCACACACGCACACACACGCACACACACAAACACACACACACACACAAACACACACACACACACACACACACACACAAGCACACGCGCACACACACACACACGCACACACACACACACGCACACACGCACACACACACACACACACGCACACACGCACACGCGCACACACACACACAAACACACACACACACACACACACACACACACACAAAGAGAGCACTGACATTGTCTTTGACAGCCCATGTGTGTGGGCACACGTCTGCCTCACGTTTTGTCTTGGAAGTGAAAGTTACTGACGTTGAAACAACAGACAGGAGAATCTTGTCCTGTAAGAATGTGTGATTCTGCCGTCCTCCTATAGGACTACTATGTTATAGCAGAGCTCCTGAGGGGAGACTATGTCTCAGTATATAATAGAATAAAATAACACAGACCTGTAAGCATCCCAAGGAACATGTGTTGAAGCTATATCTACCCCTAGGCAGTGCCCAGGGGTTTCAGGACTTAAGGACTTTTCAGGACCAAGTCCCAACAGACTGAGTTATCCTGCCACCCCAAGAAGAAGATGATAAAGGTGATCAAAGATGATGGACAAAGCTTCCAGAAGGGGATTTGAAGCATGTTTAAGTGTAATTCTACAGTGGACGGGCTTTTAAGTGTGGTGTTGATTTTGCCAATTACTCTCTAACCGATCTCTGCCTCCAGCAACAACCTGCTCCTCAACGACCGGCCTCTGATGTCATCATCACGAGACACTCTGGATGAAGACACACCTGTCTCTGTGAACCATGACTCTAACAGCTTGTTGACGGAGCTTCTCAGGAGGCCATGATTGTAGTTCTCTCAGGTCTCAAGCAAGCATTCCGCTGAAAGTGAGGTGGAAGTAAACTGATAGAACGTGACTCTGATTATTTTACTACTTTAATGAGGCATCACTTCCATTAGATTCAAGATTCAAAATTCAAGAATTGTATTTGCAAGTGAATGAATACAGTGCAGAACAGTGCAGTTATTGTAATGAGTCCATAAAGTCCAGTAAAGTATGATAGTGTGATGTTAATGACATGTTATGATAGAGTAATGTTAATGACATGTTATGATAGTGTAATGTTAATGACATGTTATGATAGTGTAATGTTAATGACATGTTATGATAGTGTGATGTTAATGACATGTTATGATAGAGTAATGTTAATGACATGTTATGATAGTGTAATGTTAATGACATGTTATGACAGTGTAATGTTAATGACATGTTATGATAGTGTAATGTTAATGACATGTTATGATAGTGTAATGTTAATGACATGTTATGACAGTGTAATGTTAATGACATGTTATGACAGTGTAATGTTAATGACATGTTATGATAGTGTAATGTTAATGACATGTTATGACAGTGTAATGTTAATGACATGTTATGATAGTGTAATGTTAATGACATGTTATGATAGTAGCAGCACTCCTAGCAGTTCAGTAGGTCACTGCCTGTGGATAAAAACTCTCCTTAAACCTGGTAGTCCTTGCTGTACGGATGCTGAGGAACCGGCGACCAGACGGTAGGGGGAGAAGAGATGGAGCCCAGGGTGGTTGGGGTCCTTTGTGAGAATATAAGGAAGAATATGAATAATAATATATAGTTATTAGATTATACTTTAAAGATGACTTCGCCGAGCCAATTGATTGAAGTTCGACAAACGGAAAGTCTTCCATGATCCATCACCCACGAGCACTACTCTACTATCATTTATTAACAACGTAAGGAAATGCCTTTACAGCGACATGACTAAATGATGAGGAGAAAAATGGACGAAACAACAGAAACATAAATCATAATCTACACTTCCTCAACTGGGGAGGAACTTCTGATGCTACATAGACGTCTAATGGAGGAATTCAAAGAGAGACAAGCTGTGTGTGTGTGTGTGCGTGTGTGTGTGTGTGTGTGTGTGTGTGTGTGTGTGTGTGTGTATGTGTGTGTGTGTCGGTTGCTGTTCATTTCCTATGGAGCTGAATTGGGTGCGTTTGAGTCTAATATATAGTAGTAATAATAATCGAATTACCTCAGGATCTGGGCGTGGTCCTCTCTGTTCTGAGCGCCCAGCAGCAGAAACATAAACAGACCTTATGAATGAGACAATGGATGAGTGTTCATTGTCATCTGATTGGACCTCATGGTGATAGCGTATGGATACACAATGCTCTCTTCTCGGTTTATCCTCCGATTATAAAGCATTGACATCTCAAACACTAAACCAAATAATATATTATTTGGTAAAAAAATGCATTGCCTCCTTATTAACTTAACTGGACTTGAATTGATATAAAACAAGCTTTTCACGTGACAAACATCTTTCTCTGGAATAAAGTAACATTCAAGTAAACTCGGCAAATACACATGAATAGAAGTATACCACATGATGGATGAACACATTAGAGATCACTTCTACTCAATGCAATAACATACATGCATTCAATCAATTGATTACGTCACCACACTTGTGGAACAAATGTATGAAGCATGC
>CM051014.1:26152232-26157232 GCA_027704905.1 Muraenolepis orangiensis | reverse complement strand
GGTTGACTCTGACTTTCTAAGCGCCTCGTGGGTAGGATTCTGTTCAAGATTCAAGATTCAAGATATGTTTTTATTTGCAAAAGTAAGTATAAAGGAAGGCTTACTCCCCATTCCCTCCCGCAGTAAGACTTTCTTACTATTTAACACTAGATACTATACTATGTACTATACTAATACTATACAACACTATACTATAACAATACTGTACACAATAAACAATATGAAAATAACAATATAGTGATCTGGGTGATATTTACGTCTGTTGAATTGTGCAAAAAGCATTTAAAAAGCATTTAAAGTGCCAGTAGTGCAGCAGCATCATGAATACAGTGCAGTAACTGTGATGAGTCCAGAAAGTCCAGTAAAGTATGACAGAGTAATGTTAATGACATGTTATGATAGTGTAATGTTAATGACATGTTATGATAGTGTAATGTTAATGACATGTTATGATAGTGTAATGTTAATGACAATGTTATGATAGTGTAATGTTAATGACATGTTATGATAGTGTAATGTTAATGACATGTTATGATAGTGTAATGTTAATGACATGTTATGATAGTGTAATGTTAATGACATGTTATGATAGTGTAATGTTAATGACATGTTATGATAGTGTAATGTTAATGACATGTTATGATAGTGTAATGTTAATGACATGTTATGATAGTGTAATGTTAATGACATGTTATGATAGTGTAATGTTAATGACATGTTATGATAGAGTAATGTTAATGACATGTTATGATAGTGTAATGTTAATGACATGTTATGATAGTGTAATGTTAATGACATGTTATGATAGTGTAATGTTAATGACATGTTATGATAGTGGCAGCACTCCTAGCAGTTCAGTAGGTCACTGCCTGTGGATAAGAACTATTCTTAAACCTGGTAGTCCTTGCTGTACGGATGCTGAGGAACCGGCGACCAGGCGGTAGGGGGGAGAAGAGATGGAGCCCAGGGTGGTTGCGGTCCTTAGTGAAGGAGATGGCCTTCTTCTGACATCTGGTCCTACAGATCTCCTCAACGCATGGAAGTGCACACCCCATGATCTTTTCTGCCGTCCTCACGACCCTCTGGATGTCTTTCTTGTCCCGTTCAGTGGTGTCTCCGTACCACACGGTGACGCCACCCGTCAGGACGCTCTCTACTGGGCCACGATAGAAGTTCACTAGCCACTTCTGGCCTATTCCACTTCTCCTGAGCATAGAGGCGCTGGTGTGCCTTCTTCAGCATGACCTCCGGGTTGCAGGTCTACGCCAGGTCATCGGAGTTCTGACAATCTGTAGTCCTAAAAAACGGAAGCAGCGACTTCCAGCGGTGTCCCGTCCAGGCTGACGGTGGAGTGGGGGCCCCGGTGGCTCCTGAAGTCCACCATGAGCTCCTTAGTCTTGCTGACATTCAGTGCGAGGCTGTTGTCCTCACTTCATCGCGTCAGCTGGACTATCTCAAGTACTCTCTGTACTCTGTTTCGGCTCTATTAGGAAGCTGAGGATGCATGCAATTAAGGAGCAATAGAATCAGGGATGAAGCAAAAGATGTGAACCAAGGTGGAGGTCCTCCTCCAGTGTTTCTAATGGCTACGCACGTTTTATAGATGGAAGACCTGTCATCGACTGTTCTGTTTCTGGGTTCCTCTGTTCCTCCTCTCTCTATTGTCTGTCTGTTTGTCCTTCATGAATGTAATCTAACGCCATCTCATCTGAACGCATCTGATCTGATCTGATCTCGTCTAGTCTAGTCTAGTCTAGTCTAATCTGTCTGACGCCACGACATGCTTATCGCCGCCCCGTCCCGGTGACGGACGTCAGGCCGCCGTCCTGCACGGCGCTGGGATCACAGCCTGACACCTGGATCCAATCTGGGCCATGTGACCACGGGGCTGACAGTAAACCACTCCCTTCACCCACAGTCTCTCTCTCTCTCTCTCTCTCTCTCTCTCTCTCTCTCTCTCTCTCTCTCTCTCTCTCTCTCTCTCTCTCTCTCTCTCCTCTCTCTCTCTCTCCTCTCTCTCTCTCTCTCTCTCTCCATCTCTCTCTCTCTCCATCTCCCTCTCTCTCTCTCTCTCTCTCTCTCTCTCTCTCTCTCTCTCTCTCTCTCTCTCTCTCTCTCTCTCTCTCTCTCTCTCTCTCTCTCACCTTTAGAGGTACATCATAGAGAGGTAAAGCAAGTACTGCTAGTTGAAGCTTTTTGCCTTGTGTTAAGTTTGGTCGTGCCCATTGAAACAGAACAGGGCTCTGGTCCGTCTCCATTTGAACATTCTGGAAGGTTTTATTTCCATTGACCTCTAGTGTTGACAGGAAGCCATTGTGTGTTGGTTAGGGTCAGGGAGATTGATAGCCCATGATAGCTAGCCAATTAGCAGCCAGTGTTAACGGAGCACCAGTCATTGAGTTGGTGACTAGAGGAGAAGGCCTCACTGGAGATGAGACAATAAGTTCATAACATTAGAAAATGTATTCCCTCCATGCTTAATTAATCATGATCAGCCCGGGGATTTATTGATATGAGAATTATGTTTTAGAGAAAGGTCATCCTGATTGATGTCCAAACTCGTTATCATTTAATACTCTCAACATATGCTGGGGATGGACTGTTATGTGTGTGTGTGTGTGTGTTTCTGTGAGTGTGTGTGCGTGTGTGTGTGTGTGTGGGCGTGTGTGTGCATGCGTGTGCGTGTGCGTGTGTGCGTGTATGTGAGTGTGTGTTTCTGAATGTGTGTGTGTCTGTTTCTGTATGTGTGTGTGGGTGTTTCTATATGTGTGTGTGTGTGTGTTTCTGTATGTGTGTGTGTGTTTCTGTATGTGTGTGTGGGTTTCTGTATGTGTGTGTGTGTTTCTGTATGTGTGTGTGTGTGTGTGTTTCTGTATGTGTGTGTTTTTCTGTATGTGTGTGTGTTTCTGTATGTGTGTGTGTGTTTCTGTATGTGTGTGTGTGTGTTTCTGAATGTGTCTGTGTGTTTCTGTATGTGTGTGTGTGTTTGTGTATGTGTGTGTGTGTTTCTGTATGTGTGTGTTTCTGAATGTGTGTGTGGGTGTGCATCTGCATAGCTTGTAACTGCAGGTTTCCTAGCATTTTATTATTTTTCCTTTTCAAATGAATTTCCTCCAAACAGACAGAAACATGAGCGTCTCTGGTCTGGTGTCTCTAGAGGACATCACCTCCTCCTCTCCTCGTCTCTCTGGTCTGGTGTCTCTAGAGGACATCACCTCCTCCTCTCCTCGTCTCTCTGGTCTGGTGTCTCTAGAGGACATCACCTCCTCCTCTCCTCGTCTCTCTGGTCTGGTGTCTCTAGAGGACATCACCTCTTCCTCTCCTCGTCTCTCTGGTCTGGTGTCTCTAGAGGACATCACCTCCTCCTCTCCTCGGCTCTCTGGTCTGGTGTCTCTAGAGGACATCACCTCCTCCTCTCCTCGTCTCTCTGGTCTGGTGTCTCTAGAGGACATCACCTCCTCCTCTCCTCGTCTCTCTGGTCTGGTGTCTCTAGAGGACATCACCTCCTCCTCTCCTCGTCTCTCTGGTCTGGTGTCTCTAAAGGACATCACCTCCTCCTCTCCTCGTCTCTCTGGTCTGGTGTCTCTAGAGGACATCACCTCCTCCTCTCCTCGTCTCTCTGGTCTGGTGTCTCTAGAGGACATCACCTCCTCCTCTCCTCGTCTCTCTGGTCTGGTGTCTCTAGAGGACATCACCTCCTCCTCTCCTCGTCTCTCTGGTCTGGTGTCTCTAGAGGACATCACCTCCTCCTCTCCTCGTCTCTCTGGTCTGGTGTCTCTAGAGGACATCACCTCCCCGTCTCTCTGGTCTGGTGTCTCTAGAGGACATCACCTCCTCCTCTCCTCGTCTCTCTGGTCTGGTGTCTCTAGAGGACATCACCTCCTCCTCTCCTCGTCTCTCTGGTCTGGTGTCTCTAGAGGACATCACCTCCTCCTCTCCTCGGCTCTCTGGTCTGGTGTCTCTAGAGGACATCACCTCCTCCTCTCCTCGTCTCTCTGGTCTGGTGTCTCTAGAGGACATCACCTCCTCCTCTCCTCGTCTCTCTGGTCTGGTGTCTCTAGAGGACATCACCTCCTCCTCTCCTCGTCTCTCTGGTCTGGTGTCTCTAGAGGACATCACCTCCTCCTCTCCTCGTCTCTCTGGTCTGGTGTCTCTAAAGGACATCACCTCCTCCTCTCCTCGTCTCTCTGGTCTGGTGTCTCTAGAGGACATCACCTCCTCCTCTCCTCGTCTCTCTGGTCTGGTGTCTCTAGAGGACATCACCTCCTCCTCTCCTCGTCTCTCTGGTCTGGTGTCTCTAGAGGACATCACCTCCTCCTCTCCTCGTCTCTCTGGTCTGGTGTCTCTAGAGGACATCACCTCCTCCTCTCCTCGTCTCTCTGGTCTGGTGTCTCTAGAGGACATCACCTCCCCGTCTCTCTGGTCTGGTGTCTCTAGAGGACATCACCTCCTCCTCTCCTCGTCTCTCTGGTCTGGTGTCTCTAGAGGACATCACCTCCTCCTCTCCTCGTCTCTCTGGTCTGGTGTCTCTAGAGGACATCACCTCCTCCTCTCCTCGTCTCTCTGGTCTGGTGTCTCTAGAGGACATCACCTCCCCGTCTCTCTGGTCTGGTGTCTCTAGAGGACATCACCTCCTCCTCTCCTCGTCTCTCTGGTCTGGTGTCTCTAGAGGACATCACCTCCTCCTCTCCTCGTCTCTCTGGTCTGGTGTCTCTAGAGGACATCACCTCCTCCTCTCCTCGGCTCTCTGGTCTGGTGTCTCTAGAGGACATCACCTCCTCCTCTCCTCGTCTCTCTGGTCTGGTGTCTCTAGAGGACATCACCTCCTCCTCTCCTCGTCTCTCTGGTCTGGTGTCTCTAGAGGACATCACCTCCTCCTCTCCTCGTCTCTCTGGTCTGGTGTCTCTAGAGGACATCACCTCCTCCTCTCCTCGTCTCTCTGGTCTGGTGTCTCTAAGGACATCACCTCCTCCTCTCCTCGTCTCTCTGGTCTGGTGTCT
>CM051014.1:26122232-26137232 GCA_027704905.1 Muraenolepis orangiensis | reverse complement strand
CTCTCCTCCCTCTCCCCCTCCTCTCCTCCTCTCAGAGAGAGAGAGAGAGACCACAACAACAGAAAAAATGTCCATTGTTGACGTCTACCAAACCAAGACGATGGAATGGATTACAACCACAATGAGAATAATAACTATTATCATTCTAATGAGAAGAGGAAGAGGAAGAAGAAGATGATGATGATGATGCACACACACACACACACCTGCACACACACACTGATGAGCTTCCAGAGCTGGGACTGTGTGCAGGTGTGTGTGCGTGTGTGTGTGTGTGTGTGTGTGTGTGTGTGTGCAGGTGTGTGTGTGTGTGTGCAGGTGTGTGTGTGTGTGTGTGTGCATGTGTGTGTGCAGGTGTGTGTGTGTGTGTGCAGGTGTGTGTGTGTGTGTGTGTGTGCATGTGCAGGTGTGTGTGTGTGTGTGCAGGTGTGTGTGTGTGTGCATGTGTGTGTGTGTGTGTGCAGGTGTGTGTGTGTGTGTGTGTGCGTGGTTCTTCATGTTGTTCCTGCTCTGAGCGAGCCGTTCATCTCTGGGTAAAACCAACTAGAACTAAACCACATCAGGTCTGATCGGAGAGGAGAACATTTAGGATTGATTCACTCTCTACTGGCATGGGAGGAGGGGGAGGAGAGGGGAGAGGAGGAGAGAGGAGGAGGGGGAGGAGAGGGGAGAGGAGGAGAGGTGGAGAGGAGATGGGAGGAGAGGGGGGAGAGGAGGGGAGGAGAGGGGAGAGGAGGAGAGGAGGAGGGGAGGGGGGAGAGGAGGAGAGGGGGGAGAGGAGGGGGGGAGAGGAGGGGAGGAGAGGGGAGAGGAGGAGAGGAGGAGGGGAGGGGGGAGAGGAGGAGAGGGGGGAGAGGAGGGGGGGAGAGGAGGAGAGGAGGGGGGAGGAGAGGGGAGAGGAGGAGAGGGGAGAGGAGAGGAGGGGAGGAGGGAGGAGAGGAGGGGGGAGGAGAGGGGAGAGGAGGAGAGGAGAGGAGGGGGGAGGAGAGGAGGGGGGGAGGAGAGGAGGGGAGGGGGAGGAGAGGAGGTGATCGGAGGAGAGGGGAGGAGAGGAGGAGGAGGAGAGGGGAGGAGGAGAGGAGGGGAGGAGGAGAGGGGGAGGAGAGGAGGAGGGGAGGAGGAGAGGAGGTAAGGGGAGAGGAGGTGATCGGAGGAGGAGAGGAGGAGGAGGAGAGAGGGGAGAGGAGGTGATCGGAGGAGGACAGGAGGAGAGGGGAGGAGAGGAGGAGAGGAAAGATGTGGTGACTGCGTGTTACAGAGCAGTAAATGACATCATCAAGGAACACAAGTGCAGACACGGGTACAGAAGTCATCTTTTATTGCCACGTAAGAAAATTGTATATATAACAATGCCAATATACCGTTAGATGGAAATCAATATTCTTTCAACAACCAAAGTATAAACAAATAAATAAATAAATAAATAAATAAATAAAACTACAACCATGTCCGCCCGCTCCTCAAACCAACGGGATGACAGACAGAGTTCATAGCAAACACCGATGGGAATATAATAATAATATAACCGTCCGACAAACCAGTGCTAAATGGCTTCTCTAACATTATTTGAATTGTACCCAAAATACATATTTTTCATAACCTCATTTCACAAATCATATCCGATGAACAGTGGAGTCACGAGGGGGGGGGGGTCAGGTGTGATGAGGGGGGTCAGGTGTGATGGGGGTCAGGTGTGATGGGGGTTAGGTGTGATGGGGGGTCAGGTGTGATGGGGGGTCAGGTGTGATGGGGGGGTCAGGTGTGATGGGGGTCAGGTGTGGTGGGGGTCAGGTGTGATGGGGGTCAGGTGTGGTGGGGGGGGTCAGGTGTGATGGGGGGGTCAGGTGTGATGGGGGGTCAGGTGTGGTGGGGGTCAGGTGTGATGGGGGGGGTTTGGTGTACAGTAGGCTCGTACTGGATGGACTCCACTATACACATTCTGTATAAACACTTCCATCAGTCGGTCTCCGTGAGTGACGGATGTCTTGATGAGGGACTTAATGGTCCTCCGTGTCCCGTGGAGGAAGGACACTCTGTCTAATGGATCCACCGCTCACCGCACTTTGGGCGCCATGGATTCTCCATTCTTCAACGTTTAGCTCCCCCCCCCCGCCCCTCCCCCTCCCCGCCCGGACCAATCAGCTCACACATCGTGTGACGGATGTCTTCGACCGCCTGACAGCTACAGTTACTGTTAAGATGGACGCCAGAGGAGGAACGGACGCACAGAAGGCCCACCGCTCAGAGCCAGAGAGCTGGACCACCCCGAGGCTTCAGAAACATGATGTTCAGCATGTGTGTGTGTGTGAGTCGGGGTGTTTATACAGTATGTGTGTGTGCGTTTGTTAATATGTGTGCGTGTGTTTATATGTGTGTGTGTTTGTTAATATGTGTGTGTGTTTATGTATGTGTGTGTGGTGTTTGCGTGCGTGTGTTTATGTGTGTGTGTGGTGTTTGCGTGCGTGTGTGTTTATGTGTGTGTGTGTGTGGTGTTTGCGTGTGTGTGTGTGTGTGTGTGGTGTTTGCGTGCATATGTAGACAACCAAGATACCTTCCAGAGGGACAGGCCCAGTGTGAGGGCGCTTTAGGAACAGGGCATCACAGCTGACAGAAAGAAAGCAACCCTTTGATATAGAAAGCATATTGGATTTCTGACCTTATAGACATACTGTAGATATTATTATATATTTTGCCTTTGCAAAGCTGTGATGTTCAGACTAGCTCAAAGCCCTGAAGACAGCAGTGATAAGGAGACAGAACAGAAAAGGTTAATGATTGTGTGTTTTTGAGCCCTTTTAGTGTCATCCCGATACACCTCACAGCGCGCCCTTCAGCTGATGGTCCCGTCCAGACAGGGGAACACTCTGAACCCCGGACTCACGCTCAACATTCTCCATGACCCAGACCCATCCATCTTCCATCATCATCATTCTCATCATCATCATCATCCATCTTCCATCTTCCATCATCCATCATCATCCATCTTCCATCATCTATCATCCATCTTCCATCATCATCATCATCCATCCATCATCTATCATCCACCCCCGTCCAGGGAGTGATCAGGTTCGGGGAGGAGGCGTCTTGGAGGCGTGTTGCCCGACCAGCTGTCCCTCCGTATTGGAGATCGATAGGAGCTGCAGAGTGGGACGGGGAAGGGGCTGATTATAATAATGATGTGATTAGAATCACAATAATGGGAGCCGTGCTAAATCCATAATGTCCTCGACGGGCATCAGAGGGTCCGTTTGACAAATAAACAACAATTGACCAGCGTCGACGATCCAATTATTTATTTTTCCCATTTTCCCTTCGACAATTGTCAACAAACAAACTTCCGCCATTGGTGTTTGTCCGCCTGTTTCCTCCAGACTGCCCCCCCCCCCCTACTGTATGAGGGCTGGAGGTGCCTGCTCTCTGCACTGTCTGCTCTGGTTCTTCTGGAATGTTCCGTGTGCCGTTGGACAACACAGCGAGCGTCTGCTCCGGCGGCCCAGAGATGTGTTTGTGTTTTTATTTGTTTTTGCACTTTTGATATTTATAGAAAATAAATAGAAAACAGCTTCAATATGAACTTCAACAGCAAATCCATAGAAAAACAATGTCTCTTGGCAGGCTTCTACCTCAACTTGGAAGTTTTTATTTTCCTTCTTTGTGTGTGTGTGTGTGTGTTTATGTGTGTGTGTGTGTCTCTCTGTGTGTAGAGTGGGGCTATTTTGTGGTCTGCTGTTTAAACGCTGGATGGAACCCAGCTAGCGTCTTGCAGCCTGCTCCTCCACCTCCAGACCCCCAGCCCGCAGAACCCGGCTGATCCCCAGGTGAGTCCTGAGAACAGGTGGGTTCATTTATTGACGGCTGTTTGCTGGGCTTCCCTTTCACTGTAATTGATCCCTTTGAGCACCCATACACGCTATCGTTTTAGCAATGAATCCACCGCTCGCCGCGCGGTCCGATGGATCCCGGTAACGTGTGCTACCGGACGTTCCTGAAGGAACCACGTTCCCTGGTTCCTGATTCCAGTTCCCCGATCGGTGCTCTCCAGGGACCAATAGCTGTGATTTAGGTAATCAGGCCAGAATCACCTTCTCTACTTCTCTCATTTGGGTTCCATTCACCCAGGTGGAGGGTGGGGGAGGGGTGGGGGGTTTGTGATTGGGAGCAGGCGGTGAACCGACCGAGCAATCAGGAGCCCAACAGCCAGAGCCAATGATGTCTCTCCAAACTAACTCCGAGCTCTCCTCTGGACAGAATACCCTGGCCTTCGCACCGCAGGTGAGGCCTCAGGAAATGGCTTCAGAGGGCCAGACCCCTGTGCGCTGGGTGGGGGTGATTGGTAGTTATCAGAGCCAGGGTTAGTGTCTGTGTCTGACTCCTCCTGAACCTCCTCTCATACACACCTCCTTCACAGCCCTCGATGGTTCCCTCAGCTTCTATCTGGAGATCCTTCATTAACCGCATTAACACTCCCTGTTAGTGAGGGGCTGAGTTTGGCTTGCCAGTGTCTCTATGCCTGCAGGTTCCTGGTGGGTTTGTGTCTCTTGTCTCACCAAATGCCCCTCAGCTGTCTGCAGGCGCCCAGCTGGGTCCTGGGGCTCCCGCAGCAGCCAGTCAAATCAATGGCTGCTCTGTGGTGGTCAGAACCAGAAGAGGCATGCTGGGTTCTGGGTTCTATTCTTTACTAACTGGGACCTGAGGCAGAGAGAGAGAGAGAGAGAGAGAGAGAGAGAGAGAGAGAGAGAGAGAGAGAGAGAGAGAGGAGAGAGAGAGAGAGAGAGAGAGAGAGAGAGAGAGAGAGAGAGAGAGAGAGAGGGAGGAGGAGAGAGAGAGAGAGAGAGAGAGGGAGGAGGGAGGAGAGAGAGAGAGAGAGAGAGAGAGAGAGAGAGAGAGAGAGAGGAGGAGAGAGAGAGAGGGAGGAGAGAGAGAGAGAGAGAGAGAGGGAGGGAGGAGAGAGAGAGAGAGAGAGAGAGAGAGAGAGAGAGAGAGAGAGGAAGCTCATATTTCTCCCATACTTCTGCATTGCTGGGTTTATGTCCATTGTTTCCAATAATGCACATTGAGAATGAACATTGACCTGTTTGTTATTGGTGTTACTCCCGTTGACAAGCCTCCACTGAGCAGGGAAAGAGCCAGTGTGTGTGTGTGTGTGTGTATGTGTGTGTGGGTGTGTGTGTGTGTGTGTGGGGTGTGTGTGTGTGTGTGGGTGTGGTGTGTGTGTGTGTGTGGGGTGTGTGTGTGTGTGTGGGGTGTGTGTGTGTGTGGGGTGTGTGTGTGTGTGTGTGTGTGTGTGTGTGTGGGTGTGTGTGTGTGTGTGGGGTGTGTGTGTGTGTGTATGTGTGTGTGGGGTGTGTGTGTGTGTGTGGGGTGTGTGTGTGTGTGTGTGTGGGTGTGTGTGTGGTGTGTGTGTGTGGGGTGTGTGTGTGTGTGTGGGGTGTGTGTGTGTGGGGTGTGTGTGTGTGTGTGGGGTGTGTGTGTGTGTGTGTGGGGTGTGTGTGTGTGTGTGTGGGGTGTGTGTGTGTGTGTGTGTGGGGTGTGTGTGTGTGTGTGGGGTGTGTGTGTGTGTGTGTGTGGGGTGTGTGTGTGTGTGTGTGTGTGGGGGGGGGGGTGAGGTGGTAAATAAGTGGATATGGAGGCTGATGTTCTGCAGGTGGGCACCTTGGTGTCAGGTGGTGTTTTGGGTTCTCTGTGTTCTGTTTGAAGACGGCTTGTGTCTTGGAGGAAATAGTTTAACGCCATTGGTGTGCCGTGCTCTCTCTCTCTCCCTATGTCTCTCTATCTCTCCCTCTCTCTCTCTCTCCCTATGTCTCTCTATCTCTCTCTCTCTCTCTCTCCCTATGTCTCTCTATCTCTCCCTCTCTCTCTCTCTCTCCCTATGTCTCTCTATCTCTCCTCTCCTCCCTATGTCTCTCTATCTCTCTCCTCTCTCTCCCTATGTCTCTCTATCTCTCCCTCTCTCTCTCTCTCCCTATGTCTCTCTATCTCTCCCTCTCTCTCCCTGTCTTTCTCTCTCCCTCTCTCTCTCTGTCTCTTTTTTTCCTGCTCACCATCCATCACACACAAAACAGCCCACACAAACACACACACACACACACACACTCAAACACACACACACACTCACTCACACACACACACACACACACAAACACACACACACACACACTCACACACACACATAAACAAACACACACTCACACACACACATAAACACACACCCCCCCCAGGGGAGGGAGAGTGGTGCTGGTGGTCGATGGGACAGGGCGTGGTGTCAGATGAACAACAGGTGGTTAGGGGACATCAGTGGAATCCAGCAGAAGAGCGCAGGTCTGAGACTGACTACTAGAGTTCACGTCGTCACCGTCACCACAACTGGGCTCCTAGAACCGTCTCCTCTCCGTCCCCACGCGCGCTCCTTCTCTCTCCTCCTCGTGTCCTTTCCTTGTCTCTCCTCCCTCCTTGCCTCCAGGCTCCAGGAGCAGCAGGAGTCAGTAAGGAGGGAGGGACACCGAGGGGATGAACTGTGGATATAAAAGAGATGGGGAAACAGGAAACATCTGGGGTGTTTGTTTCGCTACAAAGGGCCATAGTCTGGTATCAGTCCTCCATTGTTCAGCACTGTCCAAGAGACTCTCTCTCTCTCTCTCTTCGTCTTAGTCTCTCTCTCTGTCTCTCTCTTTCTTTCAGATGAGTTGTGCAGCAGTTCAGAAAGCAGAAAGTAGGCGTAGCACTCAGGGGCGTGCGTGTGTGTGTGTGTGTGCACGTGTGTGCGTCTGTGTGTGTGTGCGCGTGTGTGTGCGCGCGTGTGTGTGCGCGCACAGGCTTGTTTGTCTGCATCCGTCAAAGCCTTTGTATTTGTGTGTGTGCGTGTGTGCGTCTGTCAGTGAATTTTACAGATTTGTTAATGTTTCTGTTTGTTTGTGCGTGCCCACGTATCTGGTGTGGTGTGTGTGCATGGCTGTTTGTGGGTGTATGCGTGTGTGTTTCTTTGTGTTGGCGTGTTTCTGTGAGTGTATGTGTGTATTTCTTTGTGTGTTTATGTGTGTGTATTGTGTCGGTGTACTGTATGTCTGTGTGCAGAGGAGTGAATGTGTGTATCTGTGTGTGTGTTTGTGTGTTTCTGTTTGTGTGTGTGTGTGTAGTGTGTGGTGTGTAGGTGTATGCCTGTGTGCATAAGAGTGAGTGTGGGCGTACGTGTGTGTGTGTATATGTGTTGTGTGTGTGTATGTGTGTGTGTGTATGTGTGTGTGTGTGTGTGTGTACATGTGTGTGTATATATGTGTTTTGTGTGTATATATATGTGTGTGTATGTGTGTGTGTGTGGATTTGGTTGTATGTCCTCAGCCATGGCTCTTGGGGCACAATATCACGATTTGTGCAAACTGGCGGTTAATCTGTTCAGAATGTAAAGTCCTTCTCATGTGTGATTGGATGTTGTCTGGGCAGGCGGCTGGCGTCTGCTGTGACCGTGGTACCATGGCTATTCATGGCCCTTCACAGCGTTACAGCAGGTGTAGCCAAAGGTATAGCGAGCGTCCCCATAATGGCTAGCTACCGGTGTAAGTGGCGTGCTGATAACGGGTGGTATTTATAGCGCTGTTGTTTCCTAGCGCTAGCTGGGATCTGTTTGTTTTGGCCTGGCTGGTGAGTGAATTAGAAGTGGCGGCGCTCTGTGCTCTGTTTGCCGAGCTCAGATGTGGGAAGATCTCTACTTCTGTTTGCTCTCATCAAAATAGTGGAGTAGGCAGATGCTTAATTGCTCCTCTGGAAGCCATTGGTGTGTGCGTGCATGTGCATGTGTGTTTGTGTGCATGTGTGTGTATGTGTGTGTGCATGTGCGTGTGTGTGTGTTTGTTTGTATGTGTATGTATGTGTGTGTCTATGTGCCTGTGTGTGTGTGTGTGTGTGTGTGTATGTGTGTGTGTGTGTGTGTGTGTTTTAGATAGCGAGAGTGGGCTAGAAGTGTCAGCAACCGTGGGTGTATTCATGACTGTGCATGTAGGTGTGGGCATATATTGCTCTGCTTCCAAACCTGTGTGCGTGTGTGTGTGTGTGTGTGTGTGTGTGTGTGTGTGTGTGTCAGCGTGCACATGCCATGTCTGTTACTATGCAGCGGACGGTGCATGCGCACGTGTCTTTCAGTGTGCTTGTGTGTGCGCATGTCTATGTGTGTGTGTCAGTGTGTGCATATGTACGTATGGCGGGTGATTATGTGTGTGTGTGTGTGTGTCTTTGCAGTGCTGTCCAGATGCTGCCTCCCTGCCCCCCTCCTCATTCAGCTGATCCCACCAATAGGAACAAAGACCGTCCAACCGAGCTTCCGATCCTCGCCATCCAGCTGTAAAAAAAGAAATAGCAACCTTCAGCTGCAGAGAGAGAGAGAGAGAGAGAGAGAGAGAGAGAGAGAGAGAGAGAGAGAGAGAGAGAGAGAGAGAGAGAGAGAGAGAGAGAGAGAGAGAGAGAGAGAGAGGGTGAGAGGGTAAGAGGGAGAGGGAGAGAGAGAGAGTGAATCGTGGCTGTATGTCTTCCTCCAGCCACAGATCCCATCAAGATGAGATGAGCCCGATGATTTCGTAGGCTTGAGTTGTCTTTCACAAGATCGTATATATTTATATATATATATATATATATATATATATATATATATACTTTATATATATACTGTATATATATATTGATCACCATAGTCCCACATGGTTCCTATCCCGTGTGTGCGTTAGCTGCAGTCTCGAATGCGCGTATTTCCCGCCGCTTTTCCTCCAAGGCCGGATGGCCTTTCTGTTGTCATGGTCCCAGACCTCCCCACACACACACACACACACTCATGCACACACTCACGCACACACTCACACACACACTCACGCAGCACGCACAGCTCTTGAAGGACACAAAGCTGGTGTTGTGTCCTGGTTGGTGGGCCGCCCCCCGCTGTCCTCTGTGAGCCTGGGCTCCACAGCGTCCATCGCCCCCTACGGCTCACACTCACCGCGGAGACACCCCTCTTCTGGGGTCGGCGACCGAGGCCGTCGCTCGCACGGCCCCCCCCATCTTCCACCTCCTCCTCCTCCACCCCCACCTCCTCCTCCTCCCCTCCTCCGTCCGGAGCTCAGACGGTCACCTCCGTCTTGCTGTTGGTGACGTAGTAAGCCTGCGTGGGGAGGTAGTGCTGGCTGTGGCTGTGGACCCGGCTGCCCCCGTGGAGCTGGTTCTGCTCCAGGACCGTACACTGGGGCCTCCTGTGGCCCGAGGTCTTCCTCCGCCCCACCGTCTCCGTCCCGTCCCAGCCCTTCAGGCCCCCCCCGCCCCCCCTGGCCGGCCCCATGGTGTGGGAGCCGTAGGCCAGCGGGTGGCCCCCCGGGGGGCGCCCAGGGAGGGTCCCCGTCATCATGTAGGCCATGGGGTTCCCCCCGCGGCCCGGCGGCTTGCCCCCGGGCCCGTGGAGCTGGGGGAGGGGCTGGGGGTTCAGGGGGTGGAGCTGGGGGTTCAGGGGGTGGAGCTGGGTGTGGGGGTGGGGCTGGGGGTTCAGGGTGCTGTATCCGGGGTGCACCGAGTGCAGCATGTGACCAGCTTTGAGCTTCTGCCTCTGAGCTTCAGTGTTCCCCTTGTGTCCTCCCCCCCCTCCCCCTCCTCCCCCCCCGTGGCGGTCCGGGGGCATGGCGGAGACGGAGGAGATGGAGGGCATCTCTGTGATGTAGGTGGCCACGGGCTCGGGGGTGAGCGGGCCCAGTGACGTCATCGTCGTCATGGAGGGCATCTGGGTCATGGAGGGCATCTGGGTCATGGGGGTCATTGAGGTCATCTGGGTCATGGGGGTCATGGTCATCTGGGTCATGGTGCTGTTCATGGGGTTGGAGGTCATGGGGTTGGAGGTCATGGGTGGGCCCATGGAGGACAGCGTGCCCATGGCGGGTCTCAGGGTGCCCATGGGCTGCAGGGGAAGACCCCCCTTGGAGGGAAGCTCCACCATCAGGTGTCTCTTGTGGTAGAGCTCGCCATTGTACTTCGCCGCTGGAGGAGAGAGAGAGAGAGAGAGAGAGAGAGAGAGAGAGAGAGAGAGAGAGAGAGAGAGAGAGAGAGAGAGAGAGAGAGAGAGAGAGAGAGAGAGAGAGAGAGCAGGTTAATGAAGGTTCACCAGACATGATGAATCAGCTTGATTTGTCTGTCCGTGTTCAAATGATTTTGAAGGATTTTGCTTGTCCGGATCACTCTGCATAATAACCTTTGATGCATTGAGTCTCAAGCACATACTTTTCATCCATGATGCATCTATTGATCAGCAGCCTCACATAAGCACGCACACGCACACACACACTCGACACACACACAGGCACACGCGTACACACACACGCATACACTTCAAGAAGTGGAAGCCGTAACAAAGAGTCAACTTTTCCCTTTTTGTCTCAGAGTTTTTCTTCCTCCGTAGTTTGGAGAAGGTCACCCAGCCAGCTGCTCCATTGATAACCCGCCCTGTCAGATCCCCACGGCTGAGGATTGACGATAAAGAATCCATAGCGTCCCATCGGCCTATCCGGTCCCCCTGGTGCCGGTCCGACCGGCCGGGAGCCGGCGTGCTCAAGATAAAGGCCTCTGATTAGACCAGGAGCCCTGGTGGGGAGGACCGGCAGCGCTAACACAACCAGATTTCCTTTTTAGATTTAATTTAGTTATATTTTGTTTATACTATTAGTTTAGTTTGTTGTAGTAGTTTGTAGTATTTAGGTATTAGTATACTTTGTGTGCATTTATTCCCCGTTTCAACTGTTGCACCTTAATTTCCCTCGGGATAAATAAAGTTATCTTGAATCTTGAACCAGCCGCTGGGTTCCTCCATGAGGGGAGGACCGGCAGCGCTAACACAACCAGCCGCTGGGTTCCTCCATGAGGGGAGGACCGGCAGCGCTAACACAACCAGCCGCTGGGTTCCTCCATGAGGGGAGGACCGGCAGCGCTAACACAACCAGCCGCTGGGTTCCTCCATGAGGGGAGGACCGGCAGCGCTAACACAACCAGCCGCTGGGTTCCTCCATGAGGGGAGGACCGGCAGCACTAACACAACCAGCCGCTGGGTTCCTCCATGAGGGGAGGACCGGCAGCGCTAACACAACCAGCCGCTGGGTTCCTCCATGAGGGGAGGACCGGCAGCGCTAACACAACCAGCCGCTGGGTTCCTCCATGAGGGGAGGACCGGCAGCGCTAACACAACCAGCCGCTGGGTTCCTCCATGAGGGGAGGACCGGAATCAACTGGTAACCAGAAAGACCAAATCAGTCTGTAAGGAGGAAATATAAAACAAATAAAAGTGACGTTTCCTTGAGCGCATAATCAATTAAACATCTTACCTTCCTCTGAAAATATATAATTGATGCTTTTTCAGATTTTAAACAAATATTGAGTCCTCTCCTCTGTGGAGATTGTACCTTTGTTTTGTGTTGTTTTGTTGGGGGGATTATTAGAGATTATAGAAAGAGTTTTAAGATGAGAAGATGAGTCCTCCTCCACGGCGTCTCCGTGTTCAGGTGACTGGTCTGTGGAACGCCACTAATCCTCACAATCCTCCATCCGTCGTCTCCGTGTCACCGCGGCTGCTGATGGCCTGCTGCCTCCTCTGCTCTACTGAGATCACACTCCACAGGCATTCACTCACTCACTCACTCACTCACTCACTCATTCACTCATTCACCAGTCATCCGTTGGTCCGTTCATTCTGAAACCCCATCACGTCCATTTATCTGTCACCACAATTGGGTCGTGGATCCTCTGAGTCAGATCCACCTACACATTCAAGTCCTTGCTCTATCGCCCCACCTCTCTCTCTCTCTCTCTCTCTCTCTCTTTGTCACTTTATACGCTCTATGTACTGTATATGTATACTGTATCATCCATCAGTCATTGTATTGTCCATCCATCCATCCATCTTCTCCCGCTTATCCGTAATCGGGTCTTGGAGGTAGCAGCTCCAGCAGGGGACTCCAAACTTCCCTCTCCCTGGCAACATCGACTAGCTCTGACTGGGGGATCCCGAGGCGTTCCCAGGCCAGTGTGGAGATGTAATCACCCCACCTGTACCTCGGTCTGCCCCGTGGTGTCCTCCCACCTGTACCTCGGTCTGCCCTCCGTGGTCTCCTCCCACCTGTCCCTCGGTCTGCCCCGTGGTCTCCTCCCACCTGTCCCTTGGTCTGCCCCGTGGTCTCCTCCCACCTGTCCCTTGGTCTGCCCCGTGGTCTCCTCCCACCTGTACCTCGGTCTGCCCCGTGGTCTCCTCCCACCTGTACCTCGGTCTGCCCCGTGGTGTCCTCCCACCTGTACCTCGGTCTGCCCTCCGTGGTCTCCTCCCACCTGTACCTCGGTCTGCCCCGTGGTCTCCTCCCAGTTGGATGTGCCTGGTAAACCTCCCTCGGGAGGCGACCAGGAAGCATCCTTACTAGATGCCCGAACCACCTCAACTGGCTCCTTTCTACACGTAGAAAGGAGTCATTGTATTGTTTATTGGTTATTTATTATAGTGTAGTACAGTATATTATAGTGTAGTATATTATAGTGTAGTGTAGTATAGTATAGTATAGTGTAGTATAGTATAGCATATTATAGTGTAGTGTCGTATAGTATAGTGTAGTGTAGTATAGTATATAGTATAGTGTAGTGTAGTATAGTATAGTATAGTATATTATAGTGTAGTGTAGTATATTATAGTGTAGTGTAGTATATTATAGTGTAGTGTAGTATATTATAGTGTAGTATAGTATAGTATAGTATAGTATAGTATAGTGTAGTGTAGTATATTATAGTGTAGTGTAGTGTAGTATATTATAGTGTAGTATATTATAGTGTAGTGTAATGTAGTATATTGTAGTGTAGTGTAGTGTAGTATATTATAGTGTAGTGTAGTATATTATAGTGTAGTGTAGTATATTATAGTTTAGTGTAGTATATTATAGTGTAGTATAGTATATTATAGTGTAGTGTAGTATATTATAGTGTAGTATAGTATATTAGTATATTATAGTGTAGTGTAGTATATTATAGTGTAGTATAGTATAGTATAGTATATTATAGTGTAGTATATTATAGTGTAGTGTAGTGTAGTATATTATAGTGTAGTGTAGTGTAGTATATTATAGTGTAGTGTAGTGTAGTATATTATAGTGTAGTGTAGTATATTATAGTGTAGTGTAGTATATTATAGTGTAGTATAGTATATTATAGTGTAGTGTAGTATATTATAGTGTAGTATAGTATATTATAGTGTAGTGTAGTATATTATAGTGTAGTGTAGTATATTATAGTGTAGTATAGTATATTATAGTGTAGTGTAGTATATTATAGTGTAGTATAGTATATTATAGTGTAGTATAGTATATTATAGTGTAGTGTAGTGTAGTATATTATAGTGTAGTGTAGTATATTATAGTGTAGTATAGTATATTATAATGTAGTGTAGTATATTATAGTGTAGTATAGTATATTATAGTGTAGTGTAGTATATTATAGTGTAGTATATTATAGTGTAGTGTAGTATATTATAGTGTAGTATAGTATATTATAGTGTAGTAGGGATGGGACGATCACGTTTTTTGCCACCGATCACCGATCACAATGAGAAATATCTGCCCCACCGATCACCAATTGATCACCGATCACCGATTTTTTATTTGTTTTGCAGCTATAGCGGTCTACAGTGTATTGCTGCTATAGCAGTCTATTATAGCAGGGGTTCCCAAACGCCGGGCCGCGGACCGGTACCGGGCCGTGGAGGTGTTACTGCGGCCGCGCGTGTGTTTATCATCATATTTGACTCAAATTATTTGAGTATAGGTGAACGGCGGGCGGTATAATCTATATATAGAGATGATATATATAGTATAATCTATATATATAGATTATATAGCGGTATAATCTATATATATAGATTAAATATATATCGGCGGCATAACGAGAGACTTTCAGTTACACGCGCTACTAAAGAGACTACGCGCTAGTGACGTGTCGGTCGCGAACGAGCCGGGTTTGTGTTACGGCGCTCCGCGTACATGCGCGTTTATACTGAAATCGAGCCCTGCCGTTTTGTTAGGGGTGTGTGTTGACACACACTTTGACAACCGGTCCGCGAAAATTGACAACTGGTCCGCGATGATTGTTTTTTCATGTATCTGCCGGTCCGTGGCACAAAAAAGGTTGGGAACCCCTGTATTATAGAACAGTTTCATCCATCATGCTATGGAAATAAGTATCTCTGTGTGTTTCAATATAGGCTATATATTTTTGATCTTTACAAACTCTGGAGTTATTGGACATGTTTGGACATGCGAGTGTGAAACAATCAGCCATGCAGTAAAATGCAGATGAGCCGACTGTAAACACACACACACACACACACACACACACACCACACACACACACACACACACACACACACACACACACACACACACACACACACACACACACACACACACACACACACACACACACACACACACACACACACACACACACACACACACAGGGAATAGTGAATTATTACCACATTTATTAACAGGCTGAGAGAAAAAAACAATTAGCAATTTACTTGAGATGGGCTAAAAACGCCAATGGTTTTGAATAACCTTATATACAGCATTGGGAACATTGGCGGAGCTCGGGGAGGGCAACGTCAACAAGATGCCTGCCAGATGGGAGGGTGGAGCGTGGCTCAATATGTGCGAGCAGTCGTCTGAATCCCACATCTTCAACCACGCTAAATGGCTGATCATCCAGCGCTATGAGTTCCATCACTTTTTTTGTGATGGCCTTGGCTTTCCCACTATCACGGCTATATGCATGTGTGCTCTCTAAAGTGGGTTGTGTCAGCAGCCGCTGTGGTGTTTTCTCTCCTTTATTTTTCTCGTTCTCCGCGGTCAGTTGAACAAACTCGCCATGCTGCGCTGGCTGATGGGTTTTCAGGTGTCTTATTCAATTTGTCATGTTGAAATTTTTTACTTTGCTTCCTCCACGAGTTTTACTCGCTGG
>CM051014.1:26092232-26117232 GCA_027704905.1 Muraenolepis orangiensis | reverse complement strand
TGTGAGGTTAGACCAGAGGCTCCGTGGTGTGTGGTGACGTCACGCTGTGAGGCTGTGAGGCTGTGAGGTTAGACCAGAGGCTCAGTGGTGTGTGGTGACGTCACGCTGTGAGGCTGTGAGGTTAGACCAGAGGCTCCGTGGTGTGTGGTGACGTCACACTGTGAGGCTGTGAGGTTAGACCAGAGGCTCCGTGGTGTGTGGTGACGTCACGCTGTGAGGCTGTGAGGCTGTGAGGTTAGACCAGAGGCTCCGTGGTGTGTGGTGACGTCACGCTGTGAGACTGTGAGGCTGTGAGGTTATACCAGAGGCTCCGTGGTGTGTGGTGACGTCACACTGTGAGGCTGTGAGGTTAGACCAGAGGCTCCGTGGTGTGTGGTGACGTCACGCTGTGAGGCTGTGAGGCTGTGAGGTTAGACCAGAGGCTCCGTGGTGTGTGGTGACGTCACGCTGTGAGGCTGTGAGGTTAGACCAGAGGCTCCGTGGTGTGTGGTGACGTCACGCTGTGAGGCTGTGAGGTTAGACCAGAGGCTCCGTGGTGTGTGAGGCTGAGAGCAGCTGGGTGGAACAGGCTGTTTGTGAGGGATGAGCTGCATGTTGTCTTTCTGATTGTGCATCTCCCCCCCAGCTCAGATTAACCAGCCTTACTGTGGACAGGAATACGCTTACATGGACCCTTTTTCTGTTTTGTTTGTGTATTTTTTTGCCACCGCTGTCCCCTCCAAGCGCTTCACAGTTGATGCATTCAATTCATATCCACACACACGCTGACGGGGGCTCATCCAAGCAATGCAGAGGCCCCACCAGGGTTTAACCAGGAGGACAGACTACCCCCCTGGAAACCACCAATACTATATCATTAATACAATAATGCTCTCCCCTTGTCTCCCCCCTCGTCTCCCCACCTCTCTCCCCTTGTCTTCTCTACTTTCCTTCTCCCCCATCTCTTCCATTGTCTCCCCTTGTCTCTCCCCTTGTTTCTCCCCTTGTCTCTCCTTGTCTCCCCTTGTGTCTCCTTGTCTCCCATTATCTCCACTTCTCTCTCCTTGTCTCTATACAGTCTCTGGACAATAAGTTAAGCGAACTACAGGCTCGTATTCAATTCCACCGGGAAACTAGGGACAATTGTATTATCTGCCTTACGGAGACATGGATGTCGGAGGGGGTTACCGACGCAGCTATCGAGCCGACGGGATTTTCCGTTCACCGGGCGGACAGAACAAAGGCTCTCTCCGGTAAAGATCGCGGAGGGGGGGTATGTCTCATGATAAACAGATCTTGGTGCAACCAAAGTCATGTACATCCCCTCAAGTCTTTCTGTTCCCCGGACCTGGAGTACCTGATGCTTATGTGCCGTCCATACTGGCTACCTCGGGAGTTTACAGCGGTAACCGTGACCGCTGTTTACATTCCCCCACAAGCCAACACGGACACAGCGCTGAAGGAACTGTACGGGGCTATCAGCGAACAGGAGTCGGCCCACCCCGAGGCTGCTCTCATCGTAGCGGGGGACTTCAACAAGGCGAACCTGAAGAAGGTTCTCCCGAAGTTCTACCAACACATAAAGAGCAACACACGGGGCGAGCGGATCCTCGACCACTGCTACACTCCCTTCCGTGATGGCTACAAGGCCCTCCTCCGCCCACCGTTCGGCAAATCAGATCACCGCTCTATCCAGCTGCTCCCCGCCTATAGGCAGAGACTGAAGCAGCAACCGATCGCTGTGAGGGAGGTCCAATGCTGGTCGGACCAATCAGATTCTACGCTGCAGGATTGTTTTGATCACGCTGACTGGCACATGTTCCGCGTTGCCTCGGACAATAACATCAACGAGTACGCGTCGTCGGTCACCGGGTTCATCAAGAAGTGCATAGATGACGTTGTTCCGACCAAGTCGGTTGGGATATATCCCAACCAGAAACCGTGGATTAACGGCGATGTTCGCGCTGCCCTACATGCGCGTAACGCCGCCTTTGGTTCCGGGAATACGGAGGAATATACGAGAGCCCGTTACGACCTCCGTAAGACCATCGTCACTGCCAAGCGGGAGTATAAGGACAGAGTGGAAGATAAATTCAAGAAACACGATGCGAGGGGTATGTGGCAGGGGCTGCAGAATATAACGAACTTCAGAGGGAGAACCAGTTGTGTAGAGAACTCCTCTACCTCCCTCCCAGGAGAGCTAAATACATTTTTTGCTCGGTTCGACGTAAACGGCAGCCCGCCGAAGCCAGCACCGACTGGGGAGACCAGCCAGCTGCGCATCTCGGAGGCGGATGTGCGCCGCACCTTTAAGCGGCTGAACATCCGTAAGGCGGCAGGCCCCGACGACATCCCGGGCCGCGTCCTCAGAGCATGCGCAGACCAGTTGGCAGGAGTCTTTGCAGACATCTTCAACCTCTCCCTGTCCCAGGCTGTTGTCCCCGCGGTCTTCAAGATATCCACCATCGTGCCTGTCCCTAAACAAACCAAGGTAACATGCCTGAATGACTACAGACCTGTGGCCCTCACCTCGATCGTTAGCAAATGCTTCGAGAGGTTGGTCAAGGACTTTATTTGCTCCGTGTTACCTACCACGCTGGACCCATGGCAATTTGCATATCGTCAAAATAGATCCACGGACGACGCAATTGCCATGGCCCTCCACACTGCCCTTTCCCACTTGGAGGGGAAGAACTGTTATGTGCGAATGCTGTTTGTGGACTACAGCTCAGCATTCAACACAATAGTTCCTGCCAAGCTCGACACCAAGCTGAGAGGCCTAGGCGTACCCCCATCCATGTGCAGCTGGATACTGAACCTCCTGTCGGACCGCCGCCAGGTGGTGAGGATGGGCAGCACCACATCAGAGCCACTGACCCTCAACACGGGAGCCCCCCAGGGATGCGTGCTGAGCCCTCTCCTCTACTCCCTCTACACCCACGACTGCATGGCTATGCACAGCTCCAACGTCATCGTCAAGTTTGCTGACGACGCGACAGTGATGGGCCTGATCGCCGGCGACGACGAGACAGCCTACAGGGAGGAGGTCGGATCGCTGGAGCAGTGGTGCCAGGAGAACAGCCTCGCCCTCAACGTCAAGAAGACCAAGGAGCTGATCGTGGACTTCAGGAGGCAGAGGGGAGAGCACAGCCCTATCTCCATCGACGGCGTTGCAGTAGAGAGGGTCAGCAGCTTCAAGTTCCTCGGCGTGCACATCTCCGAGGACCTCACATGGTCCACGCACACCACACACGTGGTGAAAAAGGCCCAACAACGCCTGTATTTTCTCAGGCGTCTGAAGAAATTCAGCATGGGCCCCCGCATCCTGAGAACATTCTACAACGGCACCATCGAGAGTGTTCTGACAGGGTGTATCACCGCCTGGTACGGGAACTGCACGGCACTCGAGCGCAGAGCGCTTCAAAGGGTGGTGCGGACGGCCCAGTATATCGTTGGAGGTGAGCTCCCCTCCCTCCTGGACATTTACAACCAGCGGTGCGTGGCCAAGGCCAAAAGAATTATAAAAGACATTGCCCACCCCAGCCACGAACTTTACTCACTATTACCGTCAGGCAGGCGATACCGCAGTATCAAGTGTCGTACAAATAGGCTTAGAGATAGCTTCCACAGTCAGGCCATCAGGCTGCTGAACAAGGGCGTATAACATATAACAATGTATATTTTATTACATTGATTTATATATATATATTGCTCTTTTCTGTGCTGATTTTTGCATTTTATAAATTGCATTTATTTATTTTAATTTTATATTCCTTATTCTATTTTTTATTCTATTTTTTATTCTATTTTTATCTATTTTTATCTATTTTTATTTTATCTTATTCTATAACTGCTGTCTGTCGTCGGGTATTGCACACAAGAATTTCACATCACTGCTTTATACTAAACTGTAAACTGTGAAGTGACAATAAACTTGACTTGACTTGACTTGACTTGACCCTTGTGTCTCCCCTTGTCTCTCCCCTTGTGTTTCCTTGTCTCCCATTATCTCCACTTCTCTCTCCTTGTCTCCCCTTGTGTCTCCTTGTCTCCCTTTATCTCCACTTCTCTCTCCTTGTCTCCCCTTGTGTCTCCCCTTGTGTCTCCTTGTCTCCCTTTATCTCCACTTCTCTCTCCTTGTCTCCCCTTGTGTCTCCTTGTCTCCCTTTATCTCCACTTCTCTCTCCTTGTCTCCCCTTGTGTCTCCTTGTCTCCCTTTATCTCCACTTCTCTCTCCTTGTCTCCCCTTGTGTCTCCTTGTCTCCCTTTATCTCCACTTCTCTCTCCTTGTCTCCCCTTGTGTCTCCTTGTCTCCCTTTATCTCCACTTCTCTCTCCTTGTCTCCCCTTGTGTCTCCTTGTCTCCCTTTATCTCCACTTCTCTCCACTTCTCTCCCCTTGTGTCTCCTTGTCTCCCTTTATCTCCACTTCTCTCTCCTTGTCTCCCCTTGTGTCTCCTTGTCTCCCTTTATCTCCACTTCTCTCTCCTTGTCTCCCCTTGTGTCTCCTTGTCTCCCTTTATCTCCACTTCTCTCTCATTGTCTCCCCTTGTGTCTCCTTGTCTCCCTTTATCTCCACTTCTCTCTCATTGTCTCCCCTTGTCTCCCAATGTTTCTCACCTTGTCAAGTCAAGTCAAGTCAATTGTATCAAGTCAATCCCAGTTCCAGTCTCAAAGGGCTTCACAGGCCACATGTTTACAACACCCCCAAACCCCTAGCCCCGCCCCCTTAGCCCCCCCCCAAACCCCTAGCCCCGCCCCCTTAGCCCCCCCCAAACCCCTAGCCCCGCCCCCTTAGCCCCCCCCCCCCAAACCCCTAGCCCCCCTAAGGGCAAGAAACAACTCCCTTAATGATGGAGGGAGTAATCTAGAGAAGACCTTGTCTCCCCATCTCTCCCCTTGTCTCCCCCATTGTCTCCTCTTGTCTCCCCATCTCTCTCCCTATGTCTCTCACCTTGTCTCCACTTGTCTCTCCTTGTCCTCCCATCCCTCCCCCATCGCTACCCTTGTCTACCTATTTCTCCCCTTGTCTCCCCTTGTCTCACCTTGTCCCCTCTTCTCTCCCCTTGTCTCTTCTTCTCTCCCCTTGTCTCCTCTTGTCTCCCTTTGCCTCGCCTTTCCTCACCTTGTCTCCCATTGTCTCCCATTCTCTCCCATTTTCTCTCCTTGTCTCCCATTGTCTCCCCTTGTCTCCCAATGTCTCTCACATTGTCTCCTGTCTCTCCCTGTCTCTCCTTGTGTTGTGCCCCCCCCCCCACGCTCTAATTGATCCCAGGTGTTGCCCATCCTAATCAGGCCTACTGAGACTAATGAACAGCTGGGATCTACCCTTCTTTAGGCTGCCGAGGACCCACGTGGGGCGCTTGGTTACTGAGAACCACTGTCACCAGAGACCACGTGTTCCAGCTCCGACCTCGCCAACTAACCAGTCCACACCCTGCCTACTTTGTGTTTTTGATGTTGGCGATATCATTAGTAAAGACATTTTTTCCATTGTTTTGAGTGTCCGTGTCTCTCTACTTCTGGGTTCACATTTGGCTCGTCGGTCTCGTTGGGGCGTAACACCTTGTCTCCCCCATTGCTCCCCTTGTCTACCTAGCTCTCCCCTTGTCTCTCCCCTTGTCTCCCCTTGTCTACCTATCTCTCCCCTTGTCTCCCCTTGTCTACCTATCTCTCCCCTTGTCTCCCCTTGTCTACCTATCCCTTTGTCTCTCACCTTGTCTCCACTTGTCTCTCCCCTTGTCTCTCTTTGTCTCCCCATCCCTCCCCTTGTCTACCTATCTCTCCCCTTGTCTCCCCTGGTCACCCCTTTGTCTCCTCTTTGTCTCCCCTCGTCTCCCCTTGTCTCCCATTGTCTCCCCTTGTCTCCCCTTGTCTCCCCTCGTCTCTCCCCTTGTCTCCCCTCGTCTCCCCTCGTCTCCCCTGGTCTCCCCTGGTCTCCCCTGGTCTCCCCTGGTCTCCCCTTTGTCTCCCCTTGTCTCCCCTTGTCTCCCCTGGTCTCCCCTGGTCTCCCCTGGTCTCTGCCAGCAGACACTCACCCACAGCCTTGAGCGAGGCGTATTTGTTGACCTCCTTGCATGGCTGCTGGAGCTGCTGGAGGTGGAGCTGCTGCTGGTGGTGGTGCTCATAGACGTCAGCCAGCTGGCTGAGGGCTGGGTAGGGGTGCTGCTGGCCCAGCTCCACCCCCCCGGGACCCATGGTGTTGTTGTGGATCTGGGCACCCTCTGTGAGAGAGAGAGAGAGAGAGAGAGAGAGAAATGTCACTCTGTGGATGTTTCATATTTCTTTTGACATTTAATCTGTAAAATATAAAAGAAAAGCCATTTGATGAATATTTAGGAGACCCTGTTGACCTAAATCATTAATTTCATGATGAAATTGTACCTTCACTTTTAGCTTGGAAGGGTTCATATTGGTGCATACTTGGTGTTTTCCTGGCAACTGTTAACTGCACACTAATCGACACTTTATAGAGGATCTATTCCCCCAAAGTCCCCCATGGCGGCCCTGTGCTCCGCTGGAGCCCTCTGGGGTTAAGTGCCTGGCTAATAGATGATTAATCAGCTATTATTTGTCAAATAATTGCTTTTGGGCCAAACCCCGACTCCACACCCGTTGGGTTCTTTGCAAAGATTCTGTCCTTTCCACTTGTCCTCTTGCTGAGTGCAGTGGGCGTCTGGTGAAGCCTGCTGATAGCCTGGGCTACAGGTCTCCTCAATGGCTGCTCCTTCTGGAGCCTTCAGACATCAATGTATCAGGGTAGGATAATAGGGAGGATCATCTGTCTGTCTGTCTGTCGATCGATCTATCTATCTATCTATCTGTCCCTCTGTCTGTCTCCTCCCTCATACTCCATCCCATCTGTCATGTCCCTTAAACTAAGCTGCCTGAGGGTGCTCTGCTAGGTCCTCAGATAGAGGGGGGGGGCTGTCCTGTGTGTGAGTGACAGGAGGGTCTAGTGGAACTGAGTACAGATCAGTGAGAAACTTGAACGTGCGAGATGAACAAAATGAGCGTGGACCGTGTGAGGTGGTGATTATTCACTTGTTCACCCTCCTTCACCTGTCGGTCTGGTGCTGTTGAAAGACTTAACAATAAGCACCAATAAAAGGGTGAGGCCTGGAGAGATGGAGGACAAGGGGGGGAGATGGAGATGGAGATGGAGAGAGGAGGAGAGGCAACACGCCACCGTTTCTTTCACTGTATAGAGCGAGTTAACCCTGACCTGTCGATACAAACGTCCTCTGCCCTCCGTCTCTCTCCTCCCTGTTAACACCAGACAACATGGATCACCATAGCAACCACCCGCTTGCTCCTTCCTGTTTCCTGTTAGTCGTGCTTCGGTCCTCTGTTAGTATGCCACTCAACCCTCCTCCCATCAGTAGTACTGCTTCCTACCACTATGTACTATTCACTCCTCAAGAGACTTAGAGGTGCGTGCTGTGAGGGAGGGAGCAGGCAGGGGGTTGTCCTGTTGGAGGAGGCCTACAGGTGGCTGGGAGGCTCCCTGTCCCATCACTCCTCATGCTGGGTGGCTGTGTGTTCTAAACCACAGCAGTGATTAGACAGGGATGTAGTGCTCTGATTGATCCCAGTCGCAGTGAATGTGTGTGTGTGTGTGTGTGTGTGTGTGTGTGCGTGTGTGTGTGTGTGTGTGTGTGTGTGTGTGTGTGTGTGTGTGTGTGTGTAAACAAAGGGCCTTGACCTATGACATTCACCTGTCAGGGAGAAGCCGCTAACACTGCAACTAATTAATCAGTTAACTGCTACGCAAGCTCTCTCTCTCTCTCTCTCTCCTCTCCCTCTCTCTCTCCTCCTCTCTCTCTCTCTCTCTCTCTCTCTCTCTCTCCTCTCTCTCTCTCTCTCTCTCTCTCTCTTTGTGTTTTGACTCCTTCTATGCACATTCTTCTTTTTCGCTAAGAAAAACACATACACACACACACACACACACACACACACACTCACACACACACACACACACACACACACACACACACACACACACACACGTGTCAGTGCTAAGAGATAAAATTGTCCAGACAGACAGACAGTGACAGTGATAAGTGAAAGAGAGCGAGAGAGAGAGAGAGAGAGAGAGAGAGAGAGAGAGAGAGAGAGAGAGAGAGAGAGAGAGAGAGAGAGAGAGAGAGAGAGAGAGAGAGAGAGAGAGAGAGAGGGGCATCAGGCCAAGGCTAGTGTGAGAAGCACAGGAGAATAAGAGGCAGAGAGAGAATAATTAAGAGGAGCTGAGAGGAGAAAACAACAGAAGACAACATTGACAGATATAGAAGACAAACAGAAAGCTCCAATCAGAAAGCTCCAAACAGAAAGCTCAATCAGAAAGCTCCAAACAGAAAGCTCCAACAGAAAGCTCCAATCAGAAAGCTCCAAACAGAAAGCTCCAAACAGAAAGCTCCAATCAGAAAGCTCCAAACAGAAATCTTTCCAATCAGAAAGCTCCAATCAGAAAGCTCCAAACAGAAAGCTCCAAACAGAAAGCTCCAATCAGAAAGCTCCAAACAGAAAGCTCCTCAATCCTCACTGTTCCTGTTGGTTCCTCATGGTTCCTCTTGGTTCCTCATGGTTCCTCTTGGTTCCTCTTGGTTCCTCATGGTTCCTCATGGTTCCTCTTGGTTCCTCATGGTTCCTCTTGGTTCCTCATGGTTCCTCTTGGTTCCTCATGGTTCCTCATGGTTCCTCTTGGTTCCTCATGGTTCCTCTGCTTTAAAACGCTTCATCTGCTTTCATGCCTTTTCTTGAGTTAAAGACGGTTGTATGCACAGCTTGCAGAGAAGAGATCTTAGCAATGGTGATGTAACAACAACAACAACCACCACAACAACAACAACAACCACAACCACAACACCACAACAACAACCACAACAACAACAACCACAACAACAACAACCACAACAACAACAACAACAACCACCACAACAACAACAACAACCACAACAACAACAACCATGACAACAACCACAACAACAACCATGACAACAACCACAACCATGATAACAACCACAACCACCAACCACAACCACAACCACAACAACCACAACCATGACAACAACCACAACCACAACAACAACAACCATGACAACAACCACAACAACAACCATGACAACAACCACAACAACCATGACAACAACCACAACCACAACAACCACAACAACAACCATGACAACAACCACAACCACAACAACCACAACAACAACAACCATGACAACAACCACAACAACAACCATGACAACAACCACAACCACAACAACCATGACAACAACAACCACAACCACAACAACCATGACAACAACAACAACAACAACCACAACAACACAATAACAACCACAACCACAACAACAACAACAACCACACCACCCCCCAGGACCTGCTCTTATTGTGAATGATCAGGCCTTATGCAAGAGGTGAGTCAGCAGTCATAAGGAGGAGGGCTCAGTCTGTCATGAAGCAGGGTGTAATGTGGCCATGTAACCACCAGGGGACCGGGTGGCACATGGCGTGACTAAGCCGTCACATGACCCACTCACAGGGTCTGTCTGTCTTTCTCTCAGAGTAAAACTAACTCTTTTATTTTCTGAGAACATTATCGCTTGCAGCATCACAGGCATTTTCTTAGGTCTGGGGATTTAAAGTGTTGATTGATTGCCGGTGATTTAGGTGATCAGTGAATTCCCTGATTATTCCCCTCGGGCCTCAGTGGGAGACGCTCAGGGTAAGACCAGGCCTGGCTAAGGTCATGAAAAATGAATAGCCGCTTTGAAGATGACACATTTATATATATATATATATATATATATATATATATATATATATATATATATATATATACAAATATAAATCCAAAGGGAATGTGGTGGTGACTTATTAAACTAAACTGAGACCTGATTTTGAACATAACCCACTTTGGAGTGAACAGCGCCTCCTCGCCGTGGAACCAGCTTGGACCCGCGGGACGGAGGCTCCTTTAAAGGCCGTGCTCCACAAAGAGGCTGTTCTTCATCCTGTTTCTAACTGACTCTAATGAGGTCACACACATGGGGCACAACGAGGCACTGGTTGTACGTTAGCCCAGGAGCAGCCAGCCAGACAGCAGAGTTGATCTCCAGACAAACGACGATACTCGGGGAAGATGTATATATGTGTCATCTTATCTTAGATACTCGGGGAAAACAAGCGGGAAATCAAAGCCCTTCAGCGCCCACTGGGTTCCTTCACTGGGTTCTACCTCCACTCGGAGGTTAAGAATGAGGCAAGCAGCAGCGATCCGGCGGGTGAACGACTATTGACAGAGCTGCCCTCCATCAGTCTGGGTCAAACATTAGTGTGGAGTGTGGTTGGTGGCTGGTTGGTTGAAGCAGCCTCACCTGCCTGAGTGAGACTGTTTGTCTGTCTTGTCTTCGTATGTTAATTAACATACGGTGGCCACCGCAGGTGGCAGCGCCGTCTGCTACAATGACTGCTACACAAGACACGCCCCCGTCCCCCCGTGACCAGGCCCTGTTACAACGGCTCTTTAAGGGCTCTTTAAGGGCTCTTTAAGGGCTCTTTAAGGGCTCTTTAAGGGCTCTTTCCATAAGCATGTCCTCCCATCTGCTCCCACCTCCTCCGTCTGTAGGCTCCGTGTTCTGGACCACGCCTTAGGACCACCCAGAATACTCTGGGCTGCTCCACCCTGATGATGAAGGTGCTGTCGATGATGGTGATGATGATGGTTATGGTGTTGGTGATGATGATGGTGATGATGGTTATGGTGATGATGAAGATGATGGTGATAATGGTGATGGTGATAAAGATGGTGATGATGATGATGAAGAAGAGTCTGATGAACCCATTGGCCAGATGTGCCTTTAACATGTCTGTTCTTTGTTTCCATGTGTGCGTAGGTGGAGCATGTGAAGAGAGAGAGAGAGAGAGAGAGAGAGAGAGAGAGAGAGAGAGAGAGAGAGAGGAGAGAGAGAGAGAGAGAGAGAGAGAGAGAGAGAGAGAGAGAGAGAGAGAGAGAGAGAGAGAGAGAGAGAGAGAGAGAGACTGAGGGTTGGTAGAGTCAGGTGTCTGTGGGTGTGGTCTTATGGTTAGGAGCTGACTCATCTCTGGGTCCTTTATCAGAGAGGATGAAGATGAGGGGTCTGTCACCCCCCCCCCCCCCCCCCTCTCTCTCTCTCTGTCTCTCTCTCTCTCTATCTGTCTATCCCTCTCTCTATTTCTCTCTTCTCTCCTCTCTCTCTCTCTCTCTCTCTCTCTCTCTCTCTCTCTCTCTCTCTCTCTCTCTCTCTCTCTCTCTCTCTCTCTCTCTCTCTCTCTCTCTCTCTCTCTCTCTCTCTCTCTCATTCTCTCTCTGTGTCTCTCTCCCCTTTAGTCAGTGTTCTCTCAGTGCAGGACATGGCTGCGTCTCATTGTCCCATCGTCATCTGCGCCCACATATCAACAGGCAGGCCTGCTGTTACTGTTACTGCCAACACACACACACACACACACACACACACATTGTTATGTAATCTGTGTACTGTACTGCTGGTTGGAGCAGGGTGGACAGACAGACAGACAGACAGACAAATGGAAGGAGAGAAGGATGACAGACTGACAGACAGACCTACAAGCTGACATACACACGACTACAGACAGACACGTAAACACACATAAACACACATAAACACACACACAGTCAGACAGTCAGACATACTGAGTGGTAGTGAAAACCAAGACAAACATCCCCCTCCCTCTTCTAGCACTGCTATAACAGAAGAGAAGAGCCGGTTACTCCCATCCCGGGTCAGTCAGTCAGTGGGGGGTTGTGTGGGGGGGGGCTCCAGGTGAGGCTGAACTGAGAGGCCCCTGGCTCATGGCACACACACACACACACAGACACACACACACACACACACACACACACACACACACGCAGACATCCTTTGTGCGCCTGTCCAGCAGCTCCAACTGGTGAAGCGTGGCATTGGCAGCGGGTTGGATTCCCACTGGTTCCCAGAGGCCATGGAGCGGGTAGAAGCAGCACCCAGCCCTGAGCCCTGAGCCCTGAGCCCTGAGCCCTGAGCCCTGAGCCCTGAGCCCTGAGCCGAGCCTGAGCCCTGAGCCCTGAGCCCTGAACCCTGAGCCCTGAGCCCTGAACCCTGAGCCCTGAACCCTGAGCCCTGAGCCCTGAGCCCTGAGCCCTGAGCCCTGAGCCCTGAGCCCTGAGCCCTGAACCCTGAGCCCTGAGCCCTGAGCCCTGAGCCCTGAGCCCTGAGCCCTGAGCCCTGACCCTGAGCCCTGAGCCCTGAGCGGTTCTCCTCCCAGTGGTCAGAGAGGAGCGGTCCACCTCATGGCTCATAGAGAACCTGCCGTGTGGAAGTGGCGAGGCCAACGTGTGCGTGTGTGTGTGAGAGTGCGCACGTGGTGGGAGGTGTGCACGGGAACTGTTTCATCGCTGCACTGGAGATGGGGAGGTTGTGTGTGTGTGTGTGTGTGTGTGTGTGTATGTGTATGTGTGTGTGTGTGTGTGTGTGTGTTTGTGTGTGTGTCTGTGTGTGTGTGTGTGTGTGGGAGTAAGGGAGCAGAAACCTCCCACTCTTATTGGCACCTGGTATGCTATCACTCTCTCTCTCTCTCTCTCTCTCTCTCTCTCTCTCTCTCTCTCTCTCTCTCTCTCTCTCTCTCTCTCTCTCTCTCTCTCTCTCTCTCTCTCTCTCTCTGGGGGTAGATGAGGGCTCATCATGGACCGGAGTCATGCTGTGTGACCGCTAAGCTAACAGGATTTCTCTTATCTATCTATCTATATATATATATCTATATATATATAGATGTTACAGCCAATTCATCCTTAGTTTTATTTGATTGAAATTTCCTCCCCCTGCTGGCACTTTTACTTTGACTCAGAACTCTTAAATAGGTAGACAGGAAGTGAGGCCGGGGGTGAGCGTCTTTGTATGGAAACGCTAGCCACAGTCGGGAGCGAAATAGTTTTTTGACCACACACACACACACACACATACACATAATTAGAACGAAGTAGAACTAGATAAAACGCGAGAGCAAGAACAGATTAAGTTAGATGCCCTTTTCGTTTACATTTACATTGGAACACGGATACACCTTTTTTGTTGTACTATTTAGAAGGACAGGAGATCCTATTTTCTTTGTAATTAGTTTAAGTTTACTGAACGTGCGTCGGAAATCCCCCTGGCCTGGCTTGCGCGGCGGCTTGAAGAAAGGTGAGACAAGTTGCTGAAATAAAGTCAAAAAAACTATTTCGCTCCCGACTGTGGCTAGCGTTTCCATACAAAGACGCTCACCCTTCGGCCTCACTTCCTGTCTACCTATTTAAGAGTTCTGAGTCAAAGTAAAAGTGCCAGCAGGGGGAGGAAATTTCAATCAAATAAAACTAAGGATGAATTGGCTGTAACAAACCGGCCCCTAATTGTTAGCCATCTTGGAGAACAATTACCAAAAGGAGCCAATTAAAGTTCTAAATCTAATGTCCAAATACATTAGTCAAAGTGTAAATCTAAGTAAATATTTTCATTCACTACTCATGTTATCTGTGATCTTCCGCTTCCATCTTCTCTCAATCTAGCTCTTCCATGATCTTTAGGTCTTGCACTGTATCTTAGAGGCTGCTGCAATACAATGCAAGACCTAAAGATCATGGAAGAGCTAGATTTACCCTCTAACATGAAACTGATCATTACTAAATTGCCCTACAAGCTGAAAGAGAAGTGGAGAACCACTGCATGTGATATCTTGGAAAGAACAGGTCACAGAGCCCGTTTCCATAACCTTGTAGCCTTTATGGAAAAGCAGGCCAAGATTCTCCTGGACCCTCTGTTTGGTGACATTCAGGACTACAACAAGACCAAGACTGCAGCCATTTCCAAACAGCCAGACTCACTAAGGAGCAAGGGCAGTAGCTTTGCTACAACGGTAGCAGTGTTGACCGATGATTGTAACATTAGAACATGTTCGAAAGATCCTGTATTTAAATATCCAAACATATCTGACTCCTGTGTCATCTGTGCATTCTGTGAAGGCAAACATCACCTGAAGGATTGCCAGAAGTTGAAGACACAACCACATGTCGCCACAGTAGAGTTCCTTAAAACCAAAGGCTTCTGTTTTGGATGTCTTTTGAGAGGACACATGAGCAAAGATTGCAAGAGGAGGATGACCTGTGAGAAATGTCAAGGTAAACACCCCACCATCTTGCATTTAGACAAAGTAAGGCTGATTGAACCAGTAAAACAGAAGGAGGCCTCCATCAACAGTGGTCATGTAACCCTCAAAGCTGGTGGAGTAACCGGGGCCGGCAAAGACTGTGCTCTGTCAATTGTGCCGGTGCAAGTAAAAGCCACAAAGGGAAGCAAGGCCGTGCTGACCTATGCCTTTCTGGATCCAGGCAGTTCAGGGACGTTCTGTACGGAGAGACTGAGAAGACAGTTGAACGCTAGAGGCCGTAAGACTGAGATTCTCCTACGGACGATGGGGCAGATCAAGACTGTCTCAAGTTATGAGCTTTCTGGACTGGAAGTAGGCAACCTGGAAGGGAACACCTTCATAGAACTCCCTAAGGTCTACACACAAGATGCCATCCCAGTGACCCACGAGAACGTTGCAACTCAGAAGGACATCTCAAACTGGCCATACTTGAAAGAAGTCAAGCTGAATAAGATTGACGCGGACATTGACCTTCTTATAGGAGCGAATGCCCCTAGAGCCCTTGAACCATGGCAGATTATCAATGCCGAAGACGGCGGACCTTATGCAGTCAAGACAGTGTTAGGATGGGTGATCAACGGACCACTCAACTCTTGCACTGCTGAGGAGTCCTCAAGATTGCCGACATTAACTGCAAACCACATCTCTGTGACAGAGTTGAAGGATCTACTGGTACAGCAGTACAATCATGATTTTCCTGAGAGGAAATTTGACGAAAAGAAAGAGATGTCTGCTGAAGATCACATGTTCATGCAGAGTGCCAAAAGCTCAGTAGTGCTCAAGAACGGACATTACTATATGTCACTTCCACTGCGTGACCGAGACGTGATGATGCCGAACAACCGTGACGTTGCCAAGCAACGAGCCCTGAACCTGATCAGAAAGTTCAAATCCGATCCAACTTATGCTTTGGAATACAGGAACTTTATGACTGACGTCATCCAGAAAGGCTATGCTGAGACGGTGCCACAGGACAGGCTTCAGAGGCAAGATGGAAAAGTGTGGTACATCCCACATCATGCAGTGTATCACAAAAGGAAGAAAACCCTAAGAGTGGTATTTGATTGTTCATCGACATTCCAACAAGAATCCCTCAATGACAAACTACTTCAAGGACCTGACCTGACGAATCCTCTCCTCGCCGTTCTGCTAAGGTTCCGCCAAGAACCCATTGCTATGATGGCAGACATAGAAGGGATGTTTCACCAAGTCCGTGTCCATGAGGATGACCGAGACCTGTTGAGATTGCTGTGGTGGCCAGACGGAGACACGTCGAAGAATCTCGAGGAGTACCGGATGACAGTCCACCTATTCGGAGCAGTATCCTCTCCATCATGTGCCAACTTAGCACTGCGCAAGACTGCAGATGACCATGGTCACGGCTATGCTGAAGAGGTGAGCAGGACCATCAAATGCAACTTTTACGTAGATGATTGTCTTAAATCTGTAGCAACAGAGGACCAGGCCATTACCCTCTGCAAAGACCTCAGAGACCTCTGCTCTCAGGGTGGATTCAAGCTCACAAAGTGGATTTGCAACAGCCGCTCTGTGCTCTCTTCCATTCCCGATGAGTACAAGGCAAAGCAGATCAAAGAACTGGACCTGGACAGAGAGAAGCTGCCACTAGAGAGAGCTCTAGGAATTCAATGGAACATTGAAAAGGACACCTTCGTATTCCGTGTCGCTCTCCAGGACAGACCCCTGACGCGTCGGGGGATCCTATCAGTCGTCAGCTCTATTTATGATCCCTTAGGATTCCTGGCACCATTCATCCTAAAAGCAAAGCAGATCCTCCAAGACCTCTGCAAACTGAAGTGTGGATGGGATGACTGCATATCAGAGACTTACCTCACACCTTGGAAGAAGTGGCTTGCTGAACTGGAACAACTGTCCAAAGTTAACATTGACAGATGCATTAAGCCCAAGAACTTTGGCCAAGTTGAAAAGGCACAGATGCATCACTTTTGTGATGCGAGCGAACATGGCTATGGCAGTGTCAGCTACCTCAGACTGACCAACAGAACGGGTGAAATCCACGTAACGCTTGTTCTGGGGAAATCCAGAGTGACACCGCTGAAGCAAATAACTATCCCTAGATTAGAGTTAGCATCAGCAACACTTGCAGCCAAGATGGATCGACTGCTGAGGACAGAACTGGAGTTGGAGTTGGAGCCCTCAGCCTTTTGGACAGACAGTGAATCTGTGCTGAAATACATAAAGAATGAGAACAGAAGATTCAAAACCTACGTGGCCAACAGGATTTCAGACATCCGTGAGCTTTCAGACAAAGACCAGTGGCGGCACATCAGGTCGAAGGAAAATCCAGCTGATGACGTTTCACGTGGTCTGAGTATTGAGGCTTTCCTGAAGTCCAAAAGATGGTTCCAAGGACCAGAGTTTCTTGCTAAACCAGACACTGAATGGCCAAATGTGCTAAAAGATTTTCCACCCATCGAGTCAAATGATCCCGAGGTGAAAAAAGAAACACTTGTGAACAGTTTGATTGTAGAAGCAAAGAGCCCGCTAAGCAAACTTATTGAGTATTACTCAAACTGGAACAGACTCAAAAGAGCTGTAGCTTGGATGCTGAAGTTTCAGGCACTTCTGCTAAAACGGAGACTATGTAGAGTCACTAGAAACACTCAGACTGACTTAAAGAACAAAGCAAAAATAGGACTTAATGTAGAAGACCTGCAGGAGGCGGAAATGTGCATTATTCACTATGAACAAAGAAAAGCCTTCCAGCAGGAAATCGACTCACTCAAGCGAGGACAGCCATGTGCCAAAACCAGCACTCTCCGCAAGCTGGACCCAATCCTGGACCAGGGTATCTTGAGAGTAGGAGGTAGGCTCAACAAAATGGCCTTACCAAGTGAATTAAAGAACCCAGTAATTCTTCCAAAGAACTCGCACACCTCTAGACTGATCCTACAGCAAATCCATCTGCAAGTGGGTCACTCAGGACGAGGTCACATGCTATCCAAGCTGCGAGAAAGATTCTGGCTACCTTGTGCTAATGCCATGGCTAGGAAAACCATCAAAATGTGCATCTTCTGCCGAAGATATCAAGCCAAGGTGGAACAGCAGAAGATGGCAGATTTGCCACAGGACCGCATAACCCCAGATGAACCTCCATTCACCCATGTGGGGGTAGATTACTTTGGGCCTATCGAGGTAAAGCGGGGCCGGTCACAGGTAAAACGCTATGGAGTTATCTTTACTTGTCTTGTTTGCCGAGCAGTGCACCTTGAAGTAGCGAGTTACCTGAACACTGACTCGTGCATCAATGCTTTACGCAGATTCATTTGCCGCAGAGGACCAGTGTCAAGCATCAGATCAGATTGCGGCACCAACTTCATTGGTGCAAACCGTGAGTTACAAGAGGCCTTGAAGGAAATTGATAACTCTAAAATCCAACATGCACTACTCAAGAAAGGAGTGAAGTGGACTTTCAATCCACCTTCTGGAGCACATCATGGAGGAGTGTGGGAAAGGTTAATACGTCTCGTCAAGAAGATTCTTTTTTCTGTTCTGAAAGAACAACTCTTGGATGACGAGGCTCTCCAAACAGCATTGTGTGAAGTTGAGGCCATCATGAATGACCGACCCATCACCACAGTGACTAGTGACCCAAACGACTTGGAACCTCTTACCCCGAACCATCTTCTCCAGCTGAAATCGAAACCAGTCATGCCACCAGGACTCTTCCAGAAAGGAGACTTGTACTCCCAGCGACGATGGAGACAAGTGCAATACATATCAGACCTTTTCTGGCGGAGATGGATTAAGGAATACTTACCGCTCATGCAGGAAAGAATCAAATGGAACAGACCCAGGAGAAACCTAACCACAGGAGACCTGGTTGTGATCGTGGACGAAACTGCCCCTAGGAGCTCCTGGCAGCTGGGCAGAGTGGTCAAACCTCTGCCTGGATCAAAAGGTCTTGTGCGAAGTGTCTTAGTGAAGACCAAAGCGAACATTCTTGAACGGCCAGTGAGCAAACTATGCCTACTTATGGAGGCAGAAGATGGAAGCGGAAGATCACAGATAACATGAGTAGTGAATGAAAATATTTACTTAGATTTACACTTTGACTAATGTATTTGGACATTAGATTTAGAACTTTAATTGGCTCCTTTTTGGTAATTGTTCTCCAAGATGGCTAACAATTAGGGGCCGGTTTGTTACAGCCAATTCATCCTTAGTTTTATTTGATTGAAATTTCCTCCCCCTGCTGGCACTTTTACTTTGACTCAGAACTCTTAAATAGGTAGACAGGAAGTGAGGCCGGGAGGTGAGCGTCTTTGTATGGAAACGCTAGCCACAGTCGGGAGCGAAATAGTTTTTTGACCACACACACACACACACACATACACATAATTAGAACGAAGTAGAACTAGATAAAACGCGAGAGCAAGAACAGATTAAGTTAGATGCCCTTTTCGTTTACATTTACATTGGAACACGGATACACCTTTTTTGTTGTACTATTTAGAAGGACAGGAGATCCTATTTTCTTTGTAATTAGTTTAAGTTTACTGAACGTGCGTCAGAAATCCCCCTGGCCTGGCTTGCGCGGCGGCTTGAAGAAAGGTGAGACAAGTTGCTGAAATATATATATATAGATAGATATATATACTGTATAGATATCTAAATATATGAGGTCTGAGGGGGTGGAGGTGATGAGGGGTGGAGGTGATGAGGTCTGGGGGGGGTGGAGGTGATGAGGTCTGGGGGAGGTGGAGGTGATGAGGTCTGGGGGGGAGGGGTGGAGGTGATGAGGTCTGGGGGGGGTGGAGGTGATGAGGTCTGGGGGGGAGGGGTGGAGGTGATGAGGTCTGGGGGGGGTGGAGGTGATGAGGTCTGGGGGGGGGTGGAGGTGATGAGGTCTGGGGGGAGGGGTGGAGGTGATGAGGTCTGGGGGGGGTGGAGAGGTGATGAGGTCTGGGGGGGAGGGGTGGAGGTGATGAGGTCTGGGGGGGGTGGAGGTGATGAGGTCTGGGGGGGGTGGAGGTGATGAGGTCTGGGGGGAGGGGTGGAGGTGATGAGGTCTGGGGGGGGGTGGAGGTGATGAGGTCTGGGGGAGGTGGAGGTGATGAGGTCTGGGGGGAGGGGTGGAGGTGATGAGGTCTGGGGGGGGTGGAGGTGATGAGGTCTGGGGGGGAGGGGTGGAGGTGATGAGGTCTGGGGGGGGTGGAGGTGATGAGGTCTGGGGGGGGTGGAGGTGATGAGGTCTGGGGGGAGGGGTGGAGGTGATGAGGTCTGGGGGGGGGGTGGAGGTGATGAGGTCTGGGGGGGAGGGGTGGAGGTGATGAGGTCTGGGGGGGTGGAGGTGATGAGGTCTGGGGGGGTGGAGGTGATGAGGTCTGGGGGGGGGGGGGGGGGGTGGAGGTGATGAGGTCCTGTGGTGGACATGCATCATGGAAGGGATACATGAGGTGGAAACACTGATAGAGAGAGAGAGCAGGGAACGAGCGAGAGACATAGAGCAGAGTGTGAGAGAGAGAGAGGGGGGGGGGGTGGTAGTGAGGGGTGTGAACATATGGCTGAAGGGCTGAGGAGTGAACTGTGATCCACATGGTAGAGCAGGTCCTCTGGACACACGGCAGAGAGAGAGAGAGAGAGAGAGAGAGAGAGAGAGAGAGAGAGAGAGAGAGAGAGAGAGGGAGAGGGAGAGAGACTGAGGCTCTCTGTGGTCCGGTGGTGTGAGGGATGGAAGGAGAACAGCTTCAGTGTCATGTGATCCACAGAAGGTTCACAGATAACCAGACCTGTTTGACATGAACACCACAACCGCAACCGCAACCCTGAACACACTCAGGAGAGGGAGAGGGAGACAGATAGTGTGTGTATGGGGGTGTGTGTGTGTGCATCTGTGTGTGTGCATCTGTGTGTGTGCTTGTGTGTGTGTGTCTGCGTGCGTGCGTGTGCACGCGCGTGTGTGTGTGCGTGCGTGTGTGTGTGCGTGCGTGTGTGCGTGCGTGTGTGGGTGTGCGTGGTGTGTGTGCGTGCGTGTGCGTGCGTGTGTGGGTGTGCGTGCGTGTGTGTGTGCGTGTGCGTGTGTGTGTGCGTGCGTGTGTGGGTGTGCACCTGTGTGTGTGTGTGCGTGCGCGTGTGTGCACGCCTGTGTGCGTGCGTGTGTGTGTGTGTGTGTGTGTTAACTGTGATGTGTCTGGGAGGTGATGCAGGGAGGTAGCAAGTGAGGATGAAAGGCAGCTCCTCCCAGCATCCACAGAGCAGTCAGAGTAGACGGGTACCAGCGGCGCGGCGTTACCACGGGTACCAGCGGCGCGGCGTTACCACGGGTACCAGCGGCGCGGCGTTACCACGGGTACCAGCGGCGTGGCGTTACCGCGGGTACCAGCGGCGCGGCGTTACCACGGGTACCAGCGGGGCGGCGTTACCACTGGTACCAGCGGCGCGGCGTTACCACGGGGACCAGCGGCGCGGCGTTACCACGGGTACCAGCGGCGCGGCGTTACCACGGGGACCAGCGGCGCTGCGTTACCACGGGGACCAGCGGCGCGGCGTTACCACGGGGACCAGCGGCGCGGCGTTACCACGGGGAACAGCAGCTTCTCACTGAGGATGAAACACGCCTTGCTGGCGTTTCCTTCACTTCTTAAGGTTGTCTTTCTGACTGTTTTTCTTTTTTTTGTGCCTCGTACGGCAAGCAAAGCATGCTGGGAAGTCAAATAAACAGATGAAGGACAATGTCTCGCTTGTTGCTTATTAGATAACTTTATGGAGTTACACACGCCGCCTGTCCCCATAAGAAACCATGGAGAGAGAGAGAGAGAGAGAGAGAGAGAGAGAGAGGGAGGGAGGGAGGGAGGGAGGGAGGGAGAGAGAGAGAGAGAGAGAGAGAGAGAGAGAGAGAGAGAGAGAGAGAGAGAGAGAGAGAGAGAGAGAGACTAATGGAATAATGAACATTTCCGTGAAGCCCTACGTCCGGATAATATCCCAAAGAAGGGAATGGAAGAAGGGCAGGGATGTGTTTGTGGTACGGAGGCTGAGTTGCTCTGACATCTGTCAGGAGGAGATGGGGAGCAGAGGACTCGTGTCAGGAGGAGATGGGGAGCAGAGGACTCATGTGTCAGGAGGAGATGGGGAGCAGAGGACTCGTGTCAGGAGGAGATGGGGAGCAGAGGACTCATGTGTCAGGAGGAGATGGGGAGCAGAGGACTCATGTGTCAGGAGGAGATGGGGAGCAGAGGACTCGTGTGTGGGAGGAGATGGGGAGCAGAGGACTCATGTGTCAGGAGGAGATGGGGAGCAGAGGACTCATGTGTCAGGAGGAGATGGGGAGCAGAGGACTCATGTGTCAGGAGGAGATGGGGAGCAGAGGACTCATGTGTCAGGAGGAGATGGGGAGCAGAGGACTCATGTGTCAGGAGGAGATGGGGAGCAGAGGACTCATGTGTCAGGAGGAGATGGGGAGCAGAGGACTCGTGTGTGGGAGGAGATGGGGAGCAGAGGACTCATGTGTCAGGAGGAGATGGGGAGCAGAGGACTCATGTGTCAGGAGGAGATGGGGAGCAGAGGACTCATGTGTCAGGAGGAGATGGGGAGCAGAGGACTCATGTGTCAGGAGGAGATGGGGAGCAGAGGACTCATGTGTCAGGAGGAGATGGGGAGCAGAGGACTCATGTGTCAGGAGGAGATGGGGAGCAGAGGACTCGTGTGTCAGGAGGAGATGGGGAGCAGAGGACTCGTGTGTGGGAGGAGATGGGGAGCAGAGGACTCGTGTGTGGGAGGAGATGGGGAGCAGAGGACTCATGTGTCAGGAGGAGATGGGGAGCAGAGGACTCATGTGTCAGGAGGAGATGGGGAGCAGAGGACTCATGTGTCAGGAGGAGATGGGGAGCAGAGGACTCGTGTCAGGAGGAGATGGGGAGCAGAGGACTCGTGTGTGGGAGGAGATGCTCGCTATTAAATCATAAGCTCTGAAGAGGCATTCACACCGGACTCACCTCTTCAGGTCTTCCATGACGTTTTCTTAATGTTGAAACACCATTGATTTACATTGTTTTGCGTTTTATTTTTATTTTTCTCTCCCCTTCACAATGGACCGGCCCTTAGGGTCCTCTCCCTGCATTGTGCGTCTGGCTATTGGGAAAAGAACCAATCACTATCCCCTAAACCAATCACTATCCCCTGAACCAATCACTATCCCCTGAACTGATCCACTGTCCCCTGGACCAATCACCTATCCACTGAACTAATCACCTATCCACTGAACCAATCACTATCCCCTGAACTGATCCACTGTCCCCTGGACCAATCACCTATCCACTGAACCAATCACCTATCCACTGAACCAATCACTATCCCCTGAACTGATCCACTGTCCCCTGGACCAATCACCTATCCACTGAACCAATCACCTATCCACTGAACCAATCACTATCCCCTGAACCAATCACTATCCCCTGAACCAATCACTATCCCCTGAACCAATCACCTATCCACTGAACCAATCACCTATCCACTGAACCAATCACTATCCCCTGAACCAATCACCTATCCACTGAACCAATCACCTATCCACTGAACCAATCACTATCCCCTGAACCAATCACCTATCCACTGAACCAATCACCTATCCACTGAACCAATCACTATCCCCTGACTCTCTCAGAGCCAACTTTTACAAGCTGGTTACTATTTAGTCATTGAGCTGGTTGAGCTTTAAGCCACGTCCAGTGAGCATGGCTCCATGTCTTTAATGAGCTCTTTAATGAGCTCTTCGTGGTCTGACTCATCCCTTAGCGTTGAGTGAGTACCTCCAGGTGAATTAAGACACTCCTTATGTTCCGTTAAGTCCCTCCTTCATGTTGGCCTGCGACTGTAAAGAGGAAGAACTACAACTAAGAACCACCTAACGACCGACATGGAGCCAGGTGCTCATTGGAATTCTACCCTGCAGATCTATTAATGTTTTCCGGTTAATTTATGTATTTCCATGTTATGCGTTCACAATGACTAATTCAGTTTGTCCTTGCTTCTGCTTTACACAAATGGACAAATTTACAACACTGCTGTTTTTAAAATGCACGGCCGGCTCCCTCTAGTCACCAGTAGGGCTGTTATAGATGGAACATGGAAGATTTATTAGACGTTTATGTTCATCATAACTTACCACTACCCCCCACTAGTACATACAGTACAGAATACTCCAAATGCATATTAAAAGATTATAGCTTACATAATGCCAGGGTATAAAAACATAAAATATGGTTGTAGTTGTTTTTTTTTAAATATGATAATGTTAAGAAAAAACGAAGAAGTTGTGTGTGTAACTGGATTGTATAATAATTATAATGTGTCATCATATTTAGCCTTGCAGCCGCGTTTTTGATTTGGAAATGATACGACTGCAGGACGGAGGAGGGCTGAAACATCTCAAACTATAACCTGGTCTCTCCAGGATCGGTCTCTCCAGGATCGGTCTCTCCAACCCAGCTCTGCCTATGTGGGCATTGGGACCATGACCTTATCTAACTATATTATACAGCAGAGCAATGCATGTATTTAACTTAGTTGAGTAGTGGAGTTTAGGAGTCACTCAATCAAGTCTAGCCTGAGCTAACTGACATGCAAACCCACTAGTTAACCCGGGTTAGAGAGTAGGCTTCAACTGAACTGCAATCTGGACATGATGATCAATATCTCATGCATTTTAAATATGCAATTTACAATTAATCTTACAGTCAATTATAGAACCTTTCAAATAGGCTACTGAGGTATATCAAGTTTTTATTAAATTCTAAATATGATTAATAGTACATTCCATGTATTCTGGAACCATACTAAGTACTCTAGAATAGGTATGCTATAGGCGTTGTATAAGAGGTATTCCATAGTGGTGAGAAATGAGTCTTCAATCCTTGAGCAAACTCCCCATCACTGCAGTGTCTAAAGCATTCTGGACTGAACACATCTGGACAGAGGGAAGATCTGGCCTTTTCTTTTCTTTCTTCTCATATTGGGGACATCGAGAATGATTCACTTTGAACATATGTTTATATTCTGGAGGGTTCCGTTGACCTCCTTCCTGCATGTGATGTGATACATCATTACATCCCATAATGATAGGGCCGTTGCCCCGGAGACGGGTCTCTGGTGTCTGGTCAGTCTGTGACCTGTCCTCCATTGAAAGGAGGTCATCACTCCCAGACAAGGGAGAGGGACAGAATGAGAAGGAGAGAGAGAGAGAGAGAGAGAGTACTACCAGCTCAACCAGAGGGTCTAAGTGGTGCTAAGGCATATATATGAGTGAATATATATGAGTATATATATAAATATGAGTATACATGAGTATATGAATTTAGAAGAGGGCTTACCCTTGGACAGTTTTCCTCTGATGCTATTTGTGTTGTCTGTTCATCTCTATTCTTTCCCTCCTGCTTTGATAAATCACTTGAATCCCTTTAAGTTCCTCTTGTACGCTCCATTGTTTTCCCTCCCAAACAGCTGCTCCCACTTCCTGTTTTGACGCATGAGTTTAAAAACAAGAAATTCAACATTGTGGATCACCGGTGTACAGACTAAAAATGTATTTATGATAACCTATCAGTAATCCATGCTCTGCTGCATTTAATTCGATTGAATTCTTATGAAATCAAATGACTGAAATCATTCAGTAGGGGATCCGGAAAGGTGGGAAGTGTAAAGAATTAATAAAGACAAGCTGCTTCCTGTCTGACGCCAGAAGAGTCTTAATGTTTAGGTTCCGCTGACGGGGCATTTAACCCATCCTAGTCTGAGGAGCAGTGGGCAGCTACTGTATATACAGGG
>CM051014.1:26077232-26082232 GCA_027704905.1 Muraenolepis orangiensis | reverse complement strand
TCAGGTTATGTCTTTAAAAGTAGCTTGTTTGACAACAAAACAAATTCTAAATCAAAAAGGAAGCTCCGGGGTGATGGAAGACGGCAGGCCATGGATTCTTCCGGGTCACGAGGAGACAGGCGAACATAACAGCAATCTGCCCGGCCGATGGCACAACATGCAATGAACTGTACATCATTTAGGACTGTTAACCGCTCATCTGAGACCCCGCCTGTCTAGCAGGCCTGCTCGGACAATATGGCCAATCAGAGAGGGGTGGGGGAATGAGTAGGGATAGACAGAGAGACAGAGGGAGGGTGGGAGTGGGGTGGAGAGAGAGAGAGATAAGCAGGGATAGACAGAGAGGGATAGGGGGGCAGACAGATAGAGTGGGAGGGGAGAGAGAGAAAGGGAGAGACAGACAGCTAGGGCGATCACAAAGATTGCTTGTTAAGGCATATTTAGTACGGCGGACCGATCGGGTGACGGAGGGCATGGCGGCCGGCGAGATGACCATGTAGGGCCGAGGGTCCACCACAGGAAGCGTCCGCCATGCTGATTAAAATCAATAGGACCATATGGTCGAGGTGAAGGGGATGTGGAATTCGATATGATGCTGAAATGACTTCAGGGGGGGTGGGGGGCTCTGGGAACAGAGATTGCGCCCGTGGTCATGCATTCAAAACGCTATTTCAGAAGCATGACCGTATGCGTGTACGCACACACACACACACACACACACACACCGATTTATGGACAGATTCATGGACACACGCACGTGCACACACACACTCACAGATTCATGGACACACGCACGTGCACACACACACTCACAGATTCATGGACACACGCACGTGCACACACACACACACACATATACACAGATTCATGGACACACCGATTCATGGACTCACACACACACACACACACACAAATATTCATGGACACAAGCACACACATAGGTGCGCGCACACACACACATACACACACACACATGGACACACAAATGCATTCAGACGCTTGCCTTTGTCTCTGAAAACCAGACTAGGGTCCCTTCCTCATTGTGCTGCTGGTCTTTTAAGCCACAGCTCAAGTCCCTCAAGGCACGGCTAATCAATCATGGATCATTAGCACGGCTCTCCCCTTCTCCGAGAGAGGCCGATAAAACCCAGGCAAACGTCTCTGCTGTCAATATGTGTCTCAATGGTGGACATGAGGTCCCTGGACAGCGTGGCTACTCCTCCATCAAAGAAGCGATGGACTTTTGTGTTTGAAGGTGAGACGCAACAAGGGGTTGTTCCTCCGAGGTCGGTCTGCTCTCTGCTGGTCTCCAGGTCCACGGGGGCGGACATGGATTGCCTTGGCTTGACCGAAGCAAGCGCCACAAACTGAAGTGGTATTTGCTTTGACCATCTTCTTTCCTCCCATCTCAGCCTCTGTCTATATCTCTTTCTCTCCCCCTTTCTCTCTCTGTCTGTCTGTCTCTCTCTCTCTCTCTCCCTCTCTCCCTCTCTCACTCTCTCTCTCTCTCTATCTCTCTCTCTCTCTCTCTCTCTCCCCTCTCACTCTCTCTCTCTCTCTCTCTCTCTCTCTCTCTCTCTCTCTCTCTCTCTCTCTCTCTCTCTCTCTCTCTCTCTCTCTCTCTCTCTCTCTCTACTCCCCCCTCTCTCTGTCTCCATCTCTATCTATGATACACCATACATCAGAAACCATATATAAATACAGTATATATAAATATGAATATATATATATATATATCATACAAAGGGACACCTTTATGGTCCTCCTCCCAGGATGTCTTGGGGGAAAGAGTCCTGGGGTTCCCAGAATGCATCAGAAGGTCGAGTTCTCCCTCCTCCATCCTAACTATCTCCTCTGTCTTGCTAGCACCTTAACTCCTCTCCGTATCTTTCTATCTAGCATTCCTCTGCCATTCTCTCCTCTCTTTTATGAATTGCCCATGGCCATTTCATTATTTTCTGTCCTTTTTCTTTGATTGTGGAGGGTTATTTTCAGGCCCATAAGAGTATGTATATTCATAGCCGACAGGCTGATTTGAGGGTGTACATGCCTTTAGTGCAGCTAGCTAGCTTTATAAATACACAGTGTCCACGTCAGCACCCAGAAGCAGACCTACAGGTTAGCTTGGTGGGTGACGAACAAACTCCAGCAGGTAAGTCCAGAAGTAGATATATACTATAAACATATTGAACGTATTGTGATACACGTTGGGCCAAGTCCATCATACTACTGTAACTATAACACTATCATACCACTGTAACTATCATACTACTGTAACTATCACACTATCATACTACTGTAACTATCATACTACTGTAACTATCATCTACTGTAACTATCATCTACTGTAACTATCATCTACTGTAACTATCACACTATCATACTACTGTAACTATCATCTACTGTAACTATCATCTACTGTAACTATCACACTATCATACTACTGTAACTATCACACTATCATACTACTGTAACTATCATCTACTGTAACTATCATCTACTGTAACTATCACACTATCATACTACTGTAACTATCACACTATCATACTACTGTAACTATCATCTACTGTAACTATCACACTATCATCTACTGTAACTATCATCTACTGTAACTATCACACTATCATACTACTGTAACTATCACACTATCATACTACTGTAACTATCACACTATCATCTACTGTAACTATCATCTACTGTAACTATCATCTACTGTAACTATCATACTATCATACTACTGTAACTATCATACTACTGTAACTATCATCTACTGTAACTATCACACTATCATACTACTGTAACTATCACACTATCATCTACTGTAACTATCACACTATCATACTACTGTAACTATCATCTACTGTAACTATCATCTACTGTAACTATCACACTATCATACTACTGTATCTATCATCTACTGTAACTATCACACTATCATCTACTGTAACTATCACACTATCATACTACTGTAACTATCACACTATCATACTACTGTAACTATCATACTACTGTAACTATCATCCTACTGTAACTATCATCTACTATAACTATCATCTACTGTAACTATCATACTATCATACTACTGTAACTATCATACTACTGTAACTATCACACTATCATACTACTGTAACTATCATCTACTGTAACTATCATCTACTGTAACTATCATCTACTGTAACTATCATACTACTGTAACTATCATCTACTGTAACTATCATCTACTGTAACTATCATACTACTGTAACTATCATACTACTGTAACTATCACACTATCATACTACTGTAACTATCATCTACTGTAACTATCATCTACTGTAACTATCATCTACTGTAACTATCATACTACTGTAACTATCATCTACTGTAACTATCATCTACTGTAACTATCACACTATCATACTACTGTAACTATCATCCTACTGTAACTATCATCTACTGTAACTATCACACTATCATACTACTGTAACTATCATACTACTGTAACTATCACACTATCATACTACTGTAACTATCATCTACTGTAACTATCACACTATCATACTACTGTAACTATCATCCTACTGTAACTATCATCTACTGTAACTATCATCTACTGTAACTATCATCTACTGTAACTATCACACTATCATACTACTGTAACTATCATCTACTGTAACTATCACACTATCATACTACTGTAACTATCATCCTACTGTAACTATCATCTACTGTAACTATCATCTACTGTAACTATCATCTACTGTAACTATCACACTATCATACTACTGTAACTATCATACTACTGTAACTATCATACTACTGTAACTATCATCTACTGTAACTATCATCTACTGTAACTATCCACATGCTGGTTTGCCCCAACCAGCAACCACATAGACACATCTGAGTAGTAATAATTGTATTGTTTATTGTGTATTGTGTATTTTATATTGAGTATTGTATAAATTGTACATTGTCAATTGTATACAATATATAATACGTCTGGGTGATGCTCTGCTCTATGATTGCACGTAGACAGATTACCAAAGGATCCCGCCTGGCCTTCCACTGACATCCTAACCCTGAAACAAACCCTCAAAACAAACAACAACAAAACAACTCATCTCCAGGGGAGAGCATGTCCTTCAAAACCAGAAATGACATGCATTCATTCTCCGAGAAAAACGGTGTAAACACACACACAGGAAGTACACTCTCAGAAAACAGGTTTGCCCTTATTCCCTCCAGGTCAGTTTCCTATTGGCTGCTGACATTGATATCCTCGAGGTTGTCGTCTGGGGGTTAGCGGCCGAAAATGAACAGCGCAAGCTAAGCAGCGGAGGCGGTAAACTAGCACAGCCCCCATGACAAAATACACAGCGCCTTGCACAGCTAAACACATAGAGGAGGCTTGAAAGGAAGTGTGTGTGTCCATGTGTGTGTGTGTGTGTGTGTGTGTGTGTGTGTGTGTGTGTGTGTGTGTGTGTGTGTGTGTGTGTGTGTGTGTGTGTGTGTGTGTGTGTGTGTGTGTGCGTGTGTGCGTGTGTGTGTGTGTGTGTGCATGCTTGTGTGCTTTTGTGTGTGTGTGTGTGTGTGTGTCTCAGAGTGTGTCAGAGTGTGTCAGAGAGAGGAAAGGTGTGTGTGGGTGCTTACGTGTGTATAAGAGTTAGAGAAAGAGAACAAACAAATGTGTGTGTGTGAGAGAGAGAGCGAGAGAGAGCGAGAGAGCGAGAGAGCGAGAGAGAGAGAGAGAGAGAGAGAGAGAGAGAGAGAGAGAGAGAGAGAGAGAGAGAGGAATAACAGCATATTGCTGCAGTCAAGCGGGTGGACACACTGAATTCATCTATGAGCGGTTTCAGGCTGGTGGGTGATGGGCAGACAGGCAGGCTGACCGACAGGCAGGCTGACCGGCAGACAGGCTGACCGGCAGACAGGCAGGCTGACCGGCAGACAGGCAGGCAGACAGGCAGGCAGACAGGCAGGCTGACCGGCAGACAGGCAGGCTGACCAGCAGACAGGCA
>CM051014.1:26057232-26067232 GCA_027704905.1 Muraenolepis orangiensis | reverse complement strand
ACACTGAACATGTATGTAGGTCACCAACAAGTCACCACCTAACTAAAGTTATGAGCAGAAACCAAACAGACAGACAGACAGACAGACAGGCAGACAGACAGACAGACAGACAGACAGACAGACCGATCGATCCACTCACGGAGGTTGGTGGCTTTGGCGACGTAGAGCTGAGGATGGACCATCCCCAGGGGGTCCTTCCCCCGGAGGAACGGCTCCCCTGGAGCACCGCCCTGCAGCACGCTGGGGACCGCCCTGTCCCCGCACACACACACACACACACACAGACACACACGCACACACACACACACACGCACACACACACACACACGCACACACACACACACGCACAGACACACACACGCACAGACGCACACACACACGCACACACGCACACACACACACACACACGCACACACACACACACACACACAGACACACACACACACAGACACACAGACACACACACACACAGACGCGCACACACGCACGCACACACACACACAGACGCACACACGCACGCACGCACACACACACACACACACACCCACACACACACACACACCGCACACACACACACACAGACACAGACACACACAGACGCGCACACACGCACGCACACACACACACAGATCCACACACCACCACGCACACACACACACACACACACACCCACACACACACACACACACACACACACAGAACCACAGGGCGAGAGACAAAGACAGAGAGAGAGAGAGAGAGACACACACACACATAGAGAGAACCACGGGCGAGAGACAAAGACAGAGACACACACACACACACACACATAGAGAGAACCACAGGGGCAAAGACAGACAGAGAGAGAGAGAGAGAGAGAGAGATATTAGGAATTGTGTGCACGATCATTATTCCACTGACCATTTTTTTTTTCCATTTTAATATTACAAATGGAGGGGGAGGGGAGGGGGGAGGGGGGAGGGGAGGTAGCGCTCAACATCGTTGGTCCGAAATATTGAATGGTCTATAAATGTTATGCACGATATATATACTGTATGTTCTATAGAGTGTAGAAATACGAACATTTCGACGGCAGCCACGGAGTTCGTGCATTTTTTGCGCGTTTATTCTCCCGACAGAAGGCGACAGAAGCCTCGAGACGATAAATCGCGACATTCACAAACAACAGCGCTCCCGCGCGCTGCTCCGCGAGCCTGTTTATAACTCGCAGCGCGAGGTAGAGTTATAAACAGGCTCGCGGAGCAGCGCGCGCGGAGCAGCGGAGAGGTGCGAACTGAGACCGGAGCTAGAAGACAGCTAGAAGAGACGCCTCACCTGGACATGTTCTCCCTCTGCGGCCGGTGAGCCTTCTCCAGACCCAGCTTGGTGAAGATCCCCACCAGCGCCATGATGGCCACCACTCCACAGACGATGTACACGATCAGGTTGGTCTTGTTGGCCTTGCTGCTGTCGCTGTCGTGCAGCTTGTTCATCTTCTTGAATGGCGTCTGGCCGGTCTTCATCCACACCGGCGTGTCGTAGTTGTTACAGGTGCTCTGGTCCAGGCGCGAGTGCTTGTAGGAGCAGCAGAAGCGGAAGCCACAGGTGCCGCAGCAGTACAGGTAGTTCTCCGTCTTGCAGACGAACGGCGGGTCCCACTGGCCCATCACGTCGTAGTAGCCCCGGCACTCGTCCTCCGTGTGCGGCGGCGTCTCCTCCTCCGACGACGACGCCGCGCTCCTCTCCTTCTCCTCCCGGGAGCCGTTGGACGTGGCGATCATCACGAAGCCCCCGAGCAGCCCCGGCTCGCCGTCCGCCTTGCACACCAGGGCCATGACTTGGACCAACAGGTAGCAGCCCAGGATCAAGTACTTCTTCCCCTTCATGGTTTTGTCCTTCTCCTTTCTTCTCTTTCCTCCCGTTCAGTCGCGAGCGGAGCCGAAGGCGGGAGAGAAGCTCTGTACTGCAGGTGCGCGCGCTGTTGAAATCAGGAGTCCAGAAACATCCCACAACATCCGAGCGACAATCCACCGCCATGCGCGGCGAGGGGCATCTTCTCGAGAAACAAACGCATAATCTTCGAGTCGTCTTCGATGTCAATGTCTGAAATAAGGGATGTTAATAATGAGGTCTGTCCACCGCCTGGGGATCCGTCCGACGTGCGCGCATCGCAGGCTCCGTTCTATCACTTCGCATGGCGATCACACGGCGCGCTCTTACGCACGAGGCGGGAGACACACAGAGCGCGGGAGAAAACCAAGCCACACCAACGACGCGCGCGGCGCGACTGAGCGAATACAAGAGAGCCGAGGGTGGGTATGAGCCTCGCGCGCGCAGAGAGAGAGAGAGAGAGAGAGAGAGAGAGAGAGAGAGAGAGAGAGAGAGAGAGAGAGAGAGAGAGAGAGAGAGAGAGAGAGAGAGAGAGAGAGAGAGAGAGAGAGAGAGAGAGAGAGAGAGAGAGAGAGAGAGAGAGAGAGAGAGAGAGAGAGCAGCGAAGGCGCGAAAGGGGAGGGAATTAGATGCAATAGGCTGGCTCGGAGATAATGTCTAGTGAGATATAATAACCGCCCCAAAAAACTATTATATTAACAAAGCAATGTTTCTCACACTATTGATTGAATTCAATGTGTAAGCAATCTGCTTCCGTTAACCGAAAAACACAAGATTAGATCAGATAAGATTAGATTACATTCAAATGTATCGTCATTGTACAGCAGAAGTACAGTCCAGCACCACCACACAAAGGCCATGGATGAATGAGTACTGGCCTGTAGCTACATGGTCACACACCATCAGGGCCTACTCCATCAGCTAGGACTAATGGCTGCCACACAACCACACCTTCCTAACAATTACCAATGCAAAGAAAGATCAAGTCAAAACTCTCAATTTAAATGCACAACAATGCTTAACAAACTCAAGACATGATGATTAGTGTAACGATAACCCGGTCATAAAGCTGATCACTGCTTTTCAGATCGCAACAACATCATCTTCACCTGTTGCCATTTCAACGTAACAAACCAATAAAAAATTCAAATTAATTGCTACGTAGCACTAAGCTAGAGCCTCTGTCTCGAGCCAGTACACTAACGGGTCTTCTAGCGTACCCTGGAACCGTGGGGAAATCTGAAAGAATACGCCCATTGGCTACAAATCAACATTGTCAATCCAAATGTACGCTCTCATTCAGTTTAAGGGAACAAGAACAAGAACACTACAAGAGTACCTTGGTTGAAGGATATTCTTCCCAGCAACCCCATTGTTTTTCTAACACAAAACCACTCAAATGCGTAGTGCATGGACCGAGAAAGACAAACAAATCAATGTTACACTGTAATATAACAGATAACAACACAGATACCATCCTCATTTATTCATTGTATTTAAATTGTATTAAATTGTATTAATATAATTAATTCAATTTTGTTTTTGTTTCATCTGAGGGTTCAAGGCCCTGACGGTTCACCACTGATGTACAGTAGTTAAATAAGATGTAAACATCTTCTACTAGGTATAAAACAAGTATAAAATAACTTATAGAGTAGGTATAAGATATGTGCAGAATTATTGGTATATATATATATATATATATACAGGTATATATGTATAGGTATATATGTATACAAGTATCAACAGGTAGTGAGCAGGGGTATGCAGTTATATCAACAGTTGAAGATTAATATAAATCCGGTATAAGTATATAAGTAAGTAATAAGTACAGTAAAAATGTACATATAATAACCGCCCCAAAAAACTATTATATTAACAAAGCAATGTTCCTCACACTATTGATTAAATTAAACGTGTAAGCAATATTGCTTCCGTTAACCGTAAACATTAAAGTGTCTTATGTGTAAAATGGTTAATATGCCTGCTTTCCCAGTCTACCAGAACAACGCTCAAAGCTTCTATGTGTTTAGTCTAAAGTTGTAAGTGTTTTTAGTTGTGTTGATAGGAACCATTAGGAACTCCCTGTAGTCTCATCAGGCACAATTTGTTTAATTTAATTTGTTTTCCAATAATCTAGCAAAAGACCATTATGGGCTATAACCTGTAAAGGTTTTACAATCCCCTTTGGGATATTGGCATGAAGGTACTTTATGCTCCTGATGGTTTTAGATAATGATACCCAAGGAAATCATATTTTGGGTAAAACCAAGCAGATTCAAGATTCAAAATTTTTATTTGCCATTTGCAACAAGTACAATGGAATGCTAAGTCCCAATTCCCTCCCGCAATATGAATTTGTAAAACAAAATACTATAAAATATAAAAATACTTTAATAATAAATAGTAAAATTGAACATAAAAATGACTGAAGGATATGTACATATGTAGAATTGTACAAAAAGCATTGCAAAGCATTTTTAAGTGCCAGTAGTGCAGCAGCATCATGAATACAGTGCATTATAGTGCAGTGACTGTAATGAGTCCAGAAAGTCCAGTAAAGTATGATAGTGTAATATGGATGACATGTTATGATAGTGGCAGCACTCCTAGCAGTTCAGTAGGTCACTGCCTGTGGATAAAAACTATCCTTAAACCTGGTAGTCCTTGCTGTACGGATGCTGAGGAACCGCGACCGGACGGTAGGGGGAGAAGAGATGGAGCCCAGAGTGGTTGCGGTCCTTTGTGATGGAGATGGCCTTCTTCTAAACTGCTAGAGCTCAAAGAGACTTGTCTGCTCTCCTCCAGCGCCGCACTCAAGGACGATTCAACTGGGATATTAAGGCAGGACCGGTTTCTGACATCGTGCATAGGGCTACCAATCACTCTGAGTACAACTACTGTCCTACAGTATAGGGCCATGACTACTGTCCTACGCAGTATAGGGTCATGACTACTGTCCTACGCAGTATAGGGTCATGACTACTGTCCTACAGTATAGGGCCAAGACTACTGTCCTACACAGTATAGGGTCATGACTACTGTCCTACAGTATAGGGCCATGACTACTGTCCTATGCAGTATAGGGTCATGACTACTGTCCTACAGTATAGGGTCATGACTTCTGTCCTACAGTATAGGGTCATGACTACTGTCCTACAGTATAGGGTCATGACTACTGTCCTACAGTATAGGGTCAAGACTACTGTCCTACAGTATAGGGTCAAGACTACTGTCCTACAGTAACGGGTCATGACTATTGTCCTACAGTATAGGGTCATGACTACTGTCCTACAGTATAGGGTCATGACTACTGTCCTACACAGTATAGGGTCATGACTACTGTCCTACAGTATAGGGTCATGACTACTGTCCTACAGTATAGGGTCATGACTGTCCTACAGTATAGGGTCATGACTACTGTCCTACGCAGTATAGGGTCATGACTACTGTCCTACAGTATAGGGTCAAGACTACTGTCCTACAGTATAGGGTCATGACTACTGTCCTACGCAGTATAGGGTCATGACTACTGTCCTCAGTATAGGGTCATGACTACTGTCCTCAATATAGGGTCATGACTACTGTCCTACAGTATAGGGTCATGACTACTGTCCTACAGTATAGGGTCCACCAGTTAAAGAAAGATACAGACATAGGCCAGAGATAGGCTACATAGGCTTATAGACAGAGAGAGATGGGGGTACATACAGGCCTGTAGTTGTATCATAATAGTAATAATAATATTAATAATATGAATGATAATAATAACAACTTATTCTTATTGTACTTTTACCTGAGCACAGGCACAATTCTTGTTAGGAATGAAATGCACTTTTGACTTCTGGTGACGAGTTGTTCTCTCACCTTCCTTTGTTGAAACACACTATTGGAAGTGGCTTTGGATAAAAGCGTTAAATGACTGGAATGTGATGTAATGTAATGTAACATGTATTTATAAACCGCCTTTCTTAGACTCCAGGTCACTTTCCAGAGGTTGTAATTATAAAAAATAGAATAGAAAGCAAGGAACAGAACAAAGGGAGACATAAAGGACAGACAAAAACTGGAATGCAGTTTGTAGTGTGATGAGAGAAGTGTTAAGTGAAAATATGTTATTTATGTAACATAAGAGCAACTAAAGAGGAACGTTTAACCCCTTAAGCAACTCTTAAAAGGTAAAACATCTTGGAGGATACAGGCGAGATACAGGCCTACATGTCAATGTACTGTTTACTATTAAAAACCACTCAAAGTGATTAGTACGCTTTTCTATTGCCCCTGTCCATGGTACCGGGACGTGGTCTCTGTCCATGGTACCGGGACGTGGTCTCTGTCCATGGTGCTGGATGGAGACCTGGTCCTCATCATATGGAATACATCATGTCTGAGGTGATGGGGGGGGGGGGCATTCTCTCCATTAAAACACATGTGGCTCACAAGGCTTCATAAAGTTGGTTAAAAGTTGTGCAAACGCCTTCTGACTTTGAGACAGCTGCACTGCATTAGCAAACCAGCATCTAAGAAACACACACACACACACCCTCTCACACACACACACACACACACACCCACACACACACACACACCCTCTCACACACCCACACAGACACACACACACACACACACCCTCTCACACACCCACACACACATCCCTCACTCACACACACACACACCGCGCCCTTTTCGAAGCTCCGTGGCAGCCTACAGGACGCGTAGTCGATCGCCGAGTGACAGAGTTTACAACCGGACAGGAAACGACCGTTGTGAGTTATTGTAAGTTGCCGGGACACCGGGGACATACGCTCGGACACACCGGGGACACGTCGCGTTGTTTGGGGACTGTTTCAAAGCTTGTTGATGGCTGAGAACGGAGACATGTTTTTAGGAGCGAAGCGGCGGACGTTCAGCGGGCTGACGGAAGGTAGGCTACCGGGTTAGCCTCTCCGGGCGAGCTAGGCGCTAGCCACAGGGGGACAGGACGTCAATAGTAAGACATCGGTCGTGACGTACATCTCACAGTGTATGTATATATGTATGTATATATATATACATATATTCTGTATATGTATATATATATATACATACATACACTATATTCTGTATATGTATATATATGTATTCTGTATATACACACACATATGTGTTGTGTTGCCTTACCCCTCAGATCTTGGGACAGTAACTTCCCTTTTTGGACTTTGACCTTCCAGAAAGCTCTTCATGTGATTCTATGGCGCAGGAGACTAAGAGTGGTCCACACGTACACTTAGTCTGCCTAGGGAGCATCTGGTTAAAGGCTTTAACTATGACTTATGGTAGCACAGGACGCTCGGTTTTCTATGACTAGCCGATATCCCATCTTGACAACATAGTTCCAAAGCCATACAAAGTGGTCCCCTAAGCATCCACACATCATCCGGAGGAGCTCGTTCAGCTAATGTCTCGTTCGCTCCCCGGGAGTATGATTGCATTTCCTCGGTGTTCTCCTCCTCTTTTCCATTCTCTGGTTCTCTGGAGAGCAGAATTATGGAAGCTCATTTGAGAGACTGTTGCGTTGAGAGCTTGTTAAAAAGCGAGAGTGCTGATGAGATGAGAGGCCAGGAGTGGGTGATTGATTTCTCTCCGAATAAGACGAACAAGGGGATTGACTTGCGTGTCCATTCCTGCTCCAGACCTCCTCTCCAGTGTCTCACGCTGTACTGTGGCCACTCCACATGTGAAATGCGTCCATTCATCAACTATTGAATCGTTGGGCTCTAGCTGTTAACTGGAGTCGTATGGCTGCTGCAGAATACTTAAACAATGAGTGTTAAATGTGTATTCCCCGTGGTCCTCCAAACCCTTTCCATGACCAGCCACCAAATGACATCATCTAGGCCAAGTGTGATTTAATTGAGGGCATATTGCATATCTAATATTAAGGGATTTCCAGTCTGCGTCATATAATTAGTATGAAACTAAACCTGGGGTCCCACTTTCACCCTGAACAGAACTATGAGGTAACACTAATTATTACCATATTATTCATGCACAAATGGAACCCTTTTTGAAAAGTGGAATAGAAGAGCAAGTTCTCTTAATATTGGTGAACTCAATGCATGCATCAGTATCCTAGTATAATAGGCCAGCCTGAATGCTATGCTATGCTATGTCCTCAGACGTGCAGGCCTGTTGGTCTACTGCCATAGCATCCATCATCTAGTGTGCTGATCCCCGGCTCCTTCCCCCCTCAGATGCGGAGCGTGAGTGGAGAGGAGCCTTCTGCTTCATCCAGGCGGCCGACCCTCAGCTGGGGCTGATCAACGACTGGAGGGACGGCGGCCGAGGGGACGTCTGGTCCGAGGAGGTACAGCTCACCCGAAAGGCGGTGGAGGCCGTCAACGGGCTCAGCCCCCGCCCCCGCTTCATGGTGCTTTGTGGGGACCTGGTCCACGCCATGCCAGGTAACACGCATGCCCACGCACACACACACACACACACACACACACGCGCACACACGCACGTGCGCACACGCACACACCTCCTTGATGTGAAACGTGTGATGTTTTTTACTCTGAAGGTTCAGGCTGAAATACAAACTCCCTTTTCTGGACGATGGAAAGTGGCCCTCTCATATTTAGTTCAGAGGCGTTCGATTTATCTTCTGTATTTTTTGGCCGATTTTGCACATCCTTATTCTGCTGTAAGCCTGATCTAATGAAACCTTATCTTATCTCAATCTTATCTCATCTTATCTTTCTCTATCACAGCATGCTGCCTAGAATATCAAACCAGGGTTAAAACAGATGTGTTCTTGGCAACTTGGTGTTCTCATCAGTGTTTAATTCAGGCCTGATTAAACAATGGTCTCAACAGATCAGTGTTATCAACACAGATACTTCTCTTCACATGTTGATTGACAGGAGTACATTTGACTTTGTATTTGTGAAGCCTGTCAACCTTAAACAGGCTGAGGGTTTCTGTAGGGAAGAGGCTTTGGTGTAGCAACAGCTCGTCCATGGCGGGGAACAGAGATGTCTTTGACTGAATTCATCTCATGTAGGCCAGTAGTAAAGGTGGCATTAGCAAATTAGCAAATACTTAAAACAAATTGTGATGTGCTTTGTTTAGGCTGCTAAATAGACCCCTGTGTCCTAGAGTAAATCTAGGCTCCAGGTTCCAGCAACTGTGGAAATGTAAAATTAGTTTCTGAGTGAGTGGACCAAGACATTTCATTCACCATGGAATCAGCTTTAGTTCTGTCAAGAAGGCCCTGGCATGCAATGTTCCCCATGTCTTACTTAACATATCACTTGTTCTTGCCCAAGTAAATCAGGTTATTTCCAGGGAAATGTAATTTAAAATTTCATCAAGTCAGGTCATTGCAACCTGTAATACGGTAGGACGTGACAAATGGAGACATCTGCGGTTCTGAGATATGGCAATCACGTGTACGCCTCGGGCAGAATGGATTGTTTTTGACCTGAATGCTCCGTAAATCACTTGAGACAGCAGAGGGGTTTTCAGTGGCCTGTGAATAAATCAATACAGGAGCATATCCACACCAGGCATCCGGGGCAAACAAGCACCAAACAAGCACCTACACTGGACCCAACCGGCTCCCCTGGACCTCGCCGCTGCTCCCCATGGAGGACTCATTCCACCGCTGCCCGCTGCTAATTAACTCCACAGGTTCTGTGTTTACCATCCTGAACCGCTGGAGCGGAAGCAGGCTCGCCAGTTCTGGGGATGAGTGTGTACACAAACACACACAGACGCGCATAGCACAGGCACACGGCACCAGGCACACACACACACACACACACACACACACACACACACACACACACCACACACACACACACACACACACACACACACACACACACACACACCACACACACACACACACACACACACACACACACACACACACACAGACACACACACACACACACCCCTACCTGTACCTCCGAGATGCATGCGATCCGAGAGGCCATGCTCCGATTCTCAGCTTTAGCGCTCATCTGTTCTTAAAGAGAGTGGAATCTGGCAGCAAGAATGAAAGGATTCATGTATCCCCCCCCCCCCCCCCTACCTCTTTGAGATTAGTTCTAGGCTTAATTAAAACGCTGGGTGAAAGAACTTCAGC
>CM051014.1:26042232-26052232 GCA_027704905.1 Muraenolepis orangiensis | reverse complement strand
AGGGGCTACAGCCTACCTGTATATATCCTGGAGCAAGATGCCCTAACCCCCCGGCCTGCTGTGTCCCACTGTAAGTCCCTTTGGATAAAAGGAAAATACTATTTACTCAGACACCGTAAAACAGGACAATATGGACATCAAACAGGAAAGTTACAGTTTAATAGTTGAAGAAAACATCCAGAACCACAGGCTGGAAAGAGGGACCACCAGTCAGAACTGACCCCCAGCATCCCTCCCTGGTACCCCCCAGTCCTCATCCCTCCCTGGTACCCCTCCATCCCTCCCTGGTACCCCTCCATCCCTCCCTGGTACCCCCCAGTCCTCATCCCTCCCTGGTACCCCTCCATCCCTCCCTGGTACCCCCAGTCCTCATCCCTCCCTGGTACCCCTCCATCCCTCCCTGGTACCCCCCAGTCCTCATCCCTCCCTGGTACCCCTCCATCCCTCCCTGGTACCCACCAGTCCTCATCCCTCCCTGGTACCCTCAGTCCTCATCCCTCCCTGGTACCCCTCCATCCCTCCCTGGTACCCCTCCATCCCTCCCTGGTACCCCCCAGTCCTCATCCCTCCCTGGTACCCCTCCATCCCTCCCTGGTACCCCCCAGTCCTCATCCCTCCCTGGTACCCCTCCATCCCTCCCTGGTACCCCCAGTCCTCCTCCCTCCCTGGTACCCACCAGTCCTCATCCCTCCCTGGTACCCACCAGTCCTCATCCCTCCCTGGTACCCCCCAGTCCTCATCCCTCCCTGGTACCCCTCAGTCCTCATCCCTCCCTGGTACCCCCCAGTCCTCATCCCTCCCTGGTACCCCTCCATCCCTCCCTGGTACCCCCCAGTCCTCATCCCTCCCTGGTACCCCTCAGTCCTCATCCCTCCCTGGTACCCCCAGTCCTCATCCCTCCCTGGTACCCCTCCATCCCTCCCTGGTACCCCTCCATCCCTCCCTGGTACCCCACCAGTCCTCATCCCTCCCTGGTACCCCCTCCATCCCTCCCTGGTACCCCACCAGTCCTCATCCCTCCCTGGTACCCCTCCATCCCTCCCTGGTACCCCCCAGTCCTCATCCCTCCCTGGTACCCCTCCATCCTCCCTGGTACCCCCCAGTCCTCATCCCTCCCTGGTACCCCCCAGTCCTCATCCCTCCCTGGTACCCCTCCATCCCTCCCTGGTACCCCACCAGTCCTCATCCCTCCCTGGTACCCCTCCATCCCTCCCTGGTACCCCACCAGTCCTCCACTGCCCCAGCATCTCACTCCTGCTTCATTAGTTGCCATGGTATCCTTTATCCTTCTTTCCCGCCACAAATCGCAAAATATTGTTATTGTGGACTAATGAGAACGGCCAGATATTATGATTTCAGATCTCTCTCTCTCTCTCTCTCTCTCTCGTCTCTCTCTCTCTCTCTCTCTCTCTCTCTCTCTCTCTCTCTCTCTCTCTCTCTCTCGCTCTCTTTCTCTCTCTCTCTCTCTCTGGCTCTCGCTCTCTCTCTTTCTCTCTCACTCTCTCTCGCTCTCGCTCTCTCTTTCTCTCTCTCTCTCGCTCTCGCTCTCTCTCTTCTCTCTCTCTCTCTCTCTGGCTCTCGCTCTCTCTTTCTCTCTCTCGCTCTCGCTCTCGCTCTCTCTTTCTCTCTTGTGGACGTGTGAAGCGTTGGTGCTCAGATGTGGGGTGGTGGTGAGCGGGGTGTAGAGAGGTTAGCTGGATTGTGGTGGAGACAGACAGACCGGTGTGTGGAGACAGACAGACCGGTGTGTGGAGACAGACAGGTGTGTGGAGACAGACAGACAGGTGTGTGGAGACAGACAGACAGGTGTGTGGAGACAGACAGACAGGTGTGTGGAGACAGACCGGTGTGTGGAGACAGACAGACAGGTGTGTGGAGACAGACAGGTGAAAAGCTCTCTTCTTTTCATCTCTGGCTTGCGTTAAAGTGTGCGTCACCGGGCTCCTCTCTGGATAGCATGTTGTCTGGGAGAAGGAGGGGGGGCTCTCACGTAACCCATCCAAACATCTAAGGGAATGTCTGTTTGGAAAGTAGGTCAGTAAAATAATTACTATATGGCACATATCCAGGGAGGATAGGTTTGGTGGTTAATTCACACTCTCCATTCTAAATCTATATCCCCCCCCCCCCTGCTCTCAGCCACACGAGGGCCGACGGCTCTGACGACATTTGAAGAGCTCTCGTTGGCCCCAGCATCTGCCCGGCGTCGGCTCCTGGGTCCGCTCTGGACCTGCTGGACATGTATAATGCAGTGGCGTTAACCTAATCTGTTACACCACCACACAAGCGTCTGGTCTCACGGGGAGGTGTGCGTCACCGCTCTGCCCCCCCGGGCCACTTCCTCGGGCCTCAGCGCTTCTCCTGTTAGAGGAGGTACACGCGTCTCATCTGTCCACGCTGGAAACACAGACTGGGGGAAGCAGCTTCGCTATGCTCCATTAGGACCCACATGTTCACAGGGATGTTCCCCACATGTTCACTATGTGTTCAGATTGGGCACTTATTACTCATTCGAATATATATCTATGTATGGGTATATGTATATGTATGTGTATATATGTATGCATGTGTGTGTATGTACAGTATATGTATATAGTGTCATGGTCATCCCACTTGTCCGGACCCCGAAGCCATCTTAACACCTCACTTTAAATTATTTTCTTTAAGTCTCTCTCTCTCTCTCTCTCTCTCTCTCTCTCTCTCTCCTCTCTCTCTCTCTCTCTCTCTCTCTCTCTCTCTCTCTCTCCTCTCTCTCTCTCTCTCTCTCTCTCTCTCTCTCTCTCTCTCTCTCTCCTCTCTCTCTCTCTCTCTCTCTCTCTCTCTCTCTCTCTCTCTCTCTCTCTCTCTCTCTCTCTCTCTCTCTCTCTCTCTCCTCTCTCTCTCTCTCTCTCTCTCTCTCTCTCTCTCTCTCCTCTCTCTCTCTCTCTCTCTCTCTCTCTCTCTCTCTCTCTCTCTCTCTCTCTCTCTCTCTCTCTCTCTCTCTCTCTCTCTCTCTCTCTCTCTCTCTCTCTCTCTCTCTCTCTCTCTCTCTCTCTCTCTCTCTCTCTCTCTCTCTCTCTGTGTGTGTGTGTGTGTTGTCTCTGAAGTGATGCAGCTAAACACTAGCCTTATAGTATTGCGGTGAGCCGTGTCATTAATCACTTGATCTAAACCACCAAGTAGGGACACGTTGGGGAAAGACAAGAAAAGTACTGAGAGGTTAATTCAATGTACTGAAAACATTTAGTCTCCGTCTCTCCCCCCCCCAGACTCCCCCTACAGGGCAGCTCAGGAGGAGGACCTGAAGGGGGCGCTACGAGGCATGGACCCCTCCATCCCGCTGGTGTTTGTGAGCGGAAACCACGACCTGGGCAACACGCCCACCCCGGCCACCGTGCAGCAGTACCGCCGGGCCTGGGGGGACGACTACTGCAGCTTCTGGGTGAGTGGAGGCCGCGGGGAGGCTGGTCCTCTCTCAGGGCGGACGCGTGGTACATCGTGTGGGTAACCCTGGTTCCAAGGGGTTTTTTTTTAGATCACTTGCATTACAATCGACTGCCTGGTTGGGTTTCCGGGGAGGGGTTGTTGGTTGAAATTCCTTGGATTCTGGTTCTGGATGAGTGGAGCTCCATCTGAGGTGTGTGTGTGTGTGTGTGTGTGTGTGTGTGTGTGTGTGTGTGTGTGTGTGTGTGTGTGTGTGTGTGTGTGTGTGTGTGTGTGTGTGTGTGTGTGTGTGTGTGTGTGTGTGTGTGTGTGTGTGTGTGTGTGTGTGTGTGTGTGTGTGTGTGTGTGTGTGTGTTGCATTTCATCCTATGACATCACCCGTTAGAATACTCTAAACAGCTCCCAACAGCAGCGGGTACCAGCTAGAAACCAAAACAGCTAGAAACCCCCTGGTCTTCACCCAGGGAGGGGGGGGGGTAACCCACCTCCTCCTGGAGCTCTCAGTAGTGTTTGAATTTGACTTTAAACGGCCGGTCCACGGGGGGGGGGGGCGCTTAGAGTAGGAGGAGGAGGAGGAGACACAGAGGAGGAAGAGGAGGAGGAGGAGGAGGAGGCGGATGTGTTATCGCTCCAAGCATTATTACCACAATTAGGGTTATTGTTATTGTCAATACTTGGGGGTCTGTGGATGCCTGGTGATCAGGGGATGATTAGCCAGTGGTGGATCTCCTCACTGTCTGAGAGCTGCGTTTAAAGACGTGATCCGTGGAGGAGGAAGCCTCTCCGCTCATGCGTCTGTAATTGGAAGTTTTCTCCCCGACCGCCGGCGCTACAACTCAGAAGGTGTCAGAAGGGGAGGAGATTTGTGAACTTGATTCAGGGTCCGCGCGGCGATCTGCGCTCCGCCGGCGGTGGTTTGATTTGTGTGCGCCGTCCTCCCAGGTGGGCGGAGTCCTGTGTCTGGTGCTGAACTCCCAGCTGTTCTACGACTCGTCTCTGTGCCCGGCGCTGAAGGAGGAACAGGACCTGTGGCTGGACAGACAGCTGCTCTGCTGCTCCACCGTGAGTCCCCTTCATCACCTAGCTCTGGGCTTTTACTTACCGCTAGTCGTTTTGTTTGGTGATCAATGTACAATGGGGTTTAATTATGCCAAATCCACATCTCGTTTGTTGATGGTCCAAATGACATGAGTTGTTTGTGCGACCTTATCCATCCTTGGTGACATTATGATTGACACGGTGACGATACAACATGGAGCGTAAAGGGGTTAAGGTTAGCAGTTAGACACTCAAGGCACTTGATCCGAGACCACTTTCAGGTGAGAGCAATCAAAGGCTTTCAGTCAGCCGTGTGTGTGTGTGTGTGTGTGTGTGTGTGTGTGTGTGTGTGTGTGTGTGTGTGTGTGTGTGTGTGTGTGTGTGTGTGTGTGTGTGTGTGTGTGTGTGTGTGTGTGTGTGTGTGTGTGTGTGTGTGTGTGTGTGTGTGTGTGTGTGTGTGTGTGCTACTTGTGCCACTACAATAAGAGTCACTTTCTTCTGGAAGAGATGGGTTCTTTGAGTGTTTTTTGAATAACTATATATATATATATATGTGTGTGTGTTTAGCTTAAATAAAATAAAAACAGAACGGTAATCTTAAGTTCAGGCTTTCAGATTTTCAAAGGCGCCAAAGTCAATCAAAGCGAATCACTTTCACACATTTGGGTGAGGCCTGCTCCAAGGAGCTTCCCACTGGGAGAGAGAGACGGGTAGAGAGACGGGTAGGGAGACGGGTAGAGAGACGGGTAGGGAGACGGGTAGAGAGACGGGTAGAGAGACGGGTAGAGAGACGGGTAGGGAGACGGGTAGAGAGACGGGTAGGGAGACGGGTAGGGAGACGGGTAGAGAGACGGGTAGAGAGACGGGTAGGGAGACGGGTAGGGAGACGGGTAGGGAGACGGGTAGGGAGACGGGTAGGGAGACGGGTAGAGAGACTGGTAGAGAGACGGGTAGAGAGACGGGTAGAGAGACGGGTAGAGAGACGGGTAGGGAGACGGGTAGGGAGACGGGTAGGGAGACGGGTAGGGAGACGGGCTGATTTATGAAGGTGCTCAGAAGGTGAGCTGTAACGTGAAGCCGACCCAGGGGGTCTGGGCGGGGGGACACTTGTGTCCTGTCTTCAGATAATGGCCGACTCCTGTCCTGGCGCTGCATGACATAGCAATTCAATTTCCTGTTTGTCTTTTCTGAGATCTACCCATCAATCAAGGTGTGTGTGTGTGTGTGTGTGTGTGTGTGTGTGTGTGTGTGTGTGTGTGTGTGTGTGTGTGTGTGTGTGTGTGTGTGTGTGTGTGTGTGTGTGTGTGTGTGTGTGTGTGTGTGTGTGTGTGTGTGTGTGTGTGTGTGTGTGTGTGTGTGTGTGTGTGTGTGTGTGTGTGTGTGTGTGTGTGTGTGTGTGTTCAGGAGCCCCGGCCTAAGCACGTGCTGGTGTTCCAGCACATTCCCCTGTACCTGAAGACCCCCGACGAGGAGGACGACTACTTCAACCTGCAGAAGGACGCCAGACTCCGCCTCCTGGAGAAGTTCAAGGCGGCAGGTAAGCCGCCAGCCGATGGTCATCCTGACCTCCGTCTGAAGGCTCTTGCGTCTGAGAGGTTTTCCCAGACTGGGCGGGGTTGTGTCCATCTAAGCCAATCACAAAGCGGATAGCGGTTCTGCAAGTGACGTTCACTTATGAGACAATATTTCTGGAAAATATTTCCACCAAAAACGGCCTCAAAGGCAGAATCCATCGATTTTCCTTATTCCTTCGAGGCAGAATCCAGACGCTTGAGTCGGGGAGTCAGGGTGTTGCTCACTGGTCACATGGCTTCCTTCAGCGCGTCCCGCCCACAGGAAGCTGACCTGGTAGGTTTCACCTGCTCAGGTGACCTGGGGATCGGCTCACAGCCGTGTTGAGATGTAGGCCTTCGTCACGTCGTCCCTCTCTGATACCAAGAGGGACGTCCCTCTCTGATACCAAGAGGGACGTCCCTCTCTGATACCAAGAGGGACGTCCCTCTCTGATACCAAGAGGGACGTCCCTCTCTGATACCAAGAGGGACGTCCCTCTCTGATACCAAGAGGGACGTGGACGGGAAATGGGCGAGGATGGAGGAGGCTAGCAGGAGGAAGCAGTTGGGTTAAGCAGAGGTGGGTTTTGAGGGCCTGTTTAAGAGATGTGTGTGTGTGTGTGTGTGTGTGTGTGACTGACTGATGTGGTCGGGGAGGGCGTTCCAGAGGGTGGGGGCGGAGCCTGAGAAGGCCCAGTCACCCCAGGTCCGGAGCTTGGTCCTGGTGGTCCTTAAAAATGACTCTTCGGGTACCCTGTTCGATCCCCGGTGTACGCAGCCTATCCTGTAGGCGTGAGCAAGATAACTGTTTCACAAGTGGCTGTGAGCAACTGCTAAATGACTTTATTTATAACAATGTAAATAAGGCTTCTCACTGGCGGAGGACATTACCACTGCTCTTGGTCTAACCTCCCCCCCTGACTCCGGCCTGGCGTGCACACGGAGGACGTCAGGAACCCTTTTTGGAGCCAGAGGATAACCCAATCCCAAACCCCGTAAACTCCAGCTTAAGAGCCAGCACTCGCGGCGCGAACCAACAGGATTAGCGCGCCATTAGCCTTGGCGACGGGGGGCGGCGTGTGCGTAAGAGCGTCCTAATTGAATGAACGGACGCCCGGGAACTATACGGGTCGGACTCTGGGCCGCCACAGCCCATTGTCCCCGGCTTACTGCCTGACTTGAATACCAAGGGGGCGTCTCTCCCTGGCTCTCCGTCTCCCTGGCTCTCCGTCTCCCTGGCTCTCCGTCTCCCTCTGCCTTTGTTCCCTCATTCCTTTCTTCTTCTTCTTCCACTCCTCCCAAACGGACATTGGCGCTCCGTGGCGTCCCTCTGAGTGTCATGTGAAGGACATGGTGAGAGCACGTGCCTGGCGCCACGCTCCCCGCCCCACGCGTCAAGGTGAACCGCGGGGAAGCCTTCCGGGGGAGGATAGGGTTGATTTAATTAGGGGGCAGAACAAAGAGGCTGGGCCCCCAACCCCTGGTACTGTGACCTCGGTTCACCTCCAGCTGTGGGACACAGGGCTTCATATTTTCTCTAACTAAGATGAAGGCACGGCGCCTCTGGTCCCTCGACACGTGGTGGTGTGGTCGTGATGGTGGTGGGTGGTGAGGGTGGTGGTGGTGGTGATGGTGGTGGTGGTGGTGGTGGTGCGGGGGGGGGGTGAGGAGGAGTGGGTGAGAGCGAACACATCACTTGGTGTTAATGTATGTACAGAGCAATGGGAGGGAGGGGGGGGGGGGGGTGGGGGTGACTCTTGCGTTGCCGTTTTCTCTTCTCCGCTCCTCGTTTGTTCCCACGTCTCAGCGGCGCGTTATGGAGGCAGAGGACGTACCACCAGGGCCCTGGCTCATTCATTATGGAGGACGGGCATGTTCTGGCTCGCTGTACCCACCGGCTCCCTGGCTGACACGTAGTGTGTGTGTGTGTGTGTGTGTGTGTGTGTGTGTGTGTGTGTGTGTGTGTGTGTGTGTGTGTGTGTGTGTGTGTGTGTGTGTGTGTGTGTGTGTGTGTGTGTGTGTGTGTGTGTGTGTGTGTGTGTGTGTGTGTGTGTGTGTGTGTGCGCGCGCGCGCGTGCTTTGGTTGAGGGCGAGGTGTGTTTAATGTAAGGTCTCTCATCCTCTCGTTCTCTCTCTCTCTCTGGAGAGCTCCACTCATCACACTAGCGTAGCCATGGGCTGTATTTTGAGGCTGCCATCGCGCGTGTCAGTGATGAGAGGCCCTCCTCAGCCTCTTCCCCGTGTCTCCTGGACGGATGAAACACCAAAGTCAACCGTTTACAAATGATTTGTCCAGATGGATGAAGTGTGATGCTGTAATACGATATATTTTAGTTGAGCGCAGACTTTTTTAGGTTATGTTTTTGGGCAATCTAGCAGCACAGTTTGGTTTGTCCGTGGCTGCAAAGTGAGGCGATAATGACTAATAAGTCAATGATATCGGTTTGTTTGACCGAAATAAGGAACTTTTTATGAAACATTATGGATTTCATTCGAATTTAATTAAGTAGGTGGGTGTTGGAATGAGATGTTTTTGTTAATTTGTATCCAACAGCATAACAAAGATTTAATAATATCAAAGCGTTAATGAATAAAAGAGCAGTTAAGACCAAGAAGAGACAATTTTTAACCTAAGTCGTTGATCATTCAAGGTTATATTTAGACTCCTGACTCCTATTGATAATGTATCTGTATATGTAAGAGTCATCAAATATACATAGACCCTCAGTAAACACACTTTCTTCCAGAAACCAGAATCCAGAATCTATGGAACTTGGATTCTCTGCATTTAAGTCCAAACAAGCAATGCAGCAAAATAAATGCATCACTAATTTAATAAAGTTCCTAACGCCTCATTAAGAACCAACAGCTAAAGTGACAACACATACTGACAACACAAATATTTTAGGCCCGGGGTTTTAGCACATATTCACAGAGCTTAAAGACCTGGTGCTAAGTGGCTCAACCCCCATAGAGTATAGAAGAAGTAAAGTCAAATTCAGCGCTTTGGATCCTACCTTGAAACTTTCCACCGTGGATATAGATTTTTATTTTTATTTTACATACGTCACATTGCAATTTACAAGTTGTTGAAAATTGAAAAAACACCCGCTGCAAAAATACAAAAATATGTATTTTCTACTCTGGGTGACAGCTAAACACACACACACACACACACACACATGCCCATTCATACACGCATATATACAACCTACATACACACACACACACACACACACATAAACATGCCCATGCACACACGAAGATACACACACGTACGTGTACGTACATAATCTTAAACTGCACAGACAAGATTTATGGGATGAATAAATAATTGTCCCACTGTTGGTGTTCAGGCCTCAGACGGATTGAGACGGAGGACGATCCTCATAGAGCGGAACACATCCCTGCAGGGGGTACATCCTTTATAGACAACGAGAGATTCATGAGGTTTGCTCCCTGATAGCGGTTGTACGTTTCGTGGAGCAGTACATGAGAAGGTAGATGATCTACAAGAGACGGTGTACTCCCCGTGGTCCCTTATGGGCTAGAGGACTAGGTGACCGTGGCTGTCTTGTCTGTTTGCGCACAGTAGTTGGGTTCATGGGTTTATGTGTGGAATATGCATATCCACGCCATCTAAACATAGATAGTTACGGTCGATTTAGACGTAGGTGTACCTACGTTTCCTGTCTGGGATTAATGAAGCACATTTCGTTTTCTCGCGGTTTGTCATGTTCCACATAATGAAACTGAACATGAATGTATTTTTAAAACACTAAATGCGTCTGCAAATGCCAACGAGGTTTTGAGCGTGGACCGCAGGGAAGGGAACGGACAGCCCAGTTATTGAAAGAGAGAGTGTGTTCAGTCTAACTCCGGGACTGCCAGAGCGACCGCGCTCCAGACGGTAACAAGAAACCAGAAAGACAAGCCGCCCTTACAGATCTCTGTCTTCTAGCTCTGCTTCAGGACGGGTAGAGGAG
>CM051014.1:25997232-26034732 GCA_027704905.1 Muraenolepis orangiensis | reverse complement strand
CCTTAAACCTGGTAGTCCTTGAGGTACGGATGCTGCGTAATCGGCGATCAGACGGTAGGGGGGAGAAGAGATGGAGCCCAGGGTGGTTGCGGTCCTTAGTGATGGAGATGGTCTTCTTCTGACATCTGGTCCTAAAGATCTCCTCAATGCATGGAAGTGCACACCCGATGATCTTTTCTGCCGTCCTCACGACCCTCTGGATGTCTTTCTTGTCCCGTTCAGTGGTGTCTCCGTACTACACGGTGACGGCACCCGTCAGGACGCTCTCTACGGGGCCACGGTAGAAGTTCACTAGCCACTTCTGGCCTATTCCGCTTTTCCTGAGGCACCGCAGAGCATAGAGGCGCTGGTGGGCCTTCTTCAGCATGACCTCCGTGTTGCGGGTCTACGCCAGGTCATCGGAAATCTGTAGTCCCAGGAAACTGATGCAGCTGACGACTTGACGATGAGCTCCTTAGTCTTGCTGACATTCAGTGCGAGGCTGTTGTCCTCACACCATCGTGTCAGCCGGACCACCTCATCTCTGTACTCTGTTTTGTCGCCCTCACTTATCAAGCCGATGACTGTGGTGTCGTCTGCAAACTTGATAACCGATTATTGCTGTGCGTGGCAGTACAGTCATGTGTGTAGTAGCGAGTACAGCCGGGGACTGAGGCAGCAGCCTTGGGGTGCTCCAGTGTTGAGGACCAGAGTGGATGAGATGTTGTTCCCAATCTTCACCACTTGAGGCCTGCCCGTCAAGAAGTCCATACTCCAGTTACAGATGGGGGCGCCCAGACCTAGGTCCCTCAGTGTAGGGGCCCTTAAGCAGTGCTTAAGGGCACCTCGGCAGTGCCCAGGTGTTTCAGGGACTTGAACCGGCGACCTTCTGGTTCCCAAGCCAAGTCCCAACACAATGAGCTACTGCCGCCCACAGTCTGAGCCTAGTTAGCGTATAAACAAGCGGCGGATGGCTTGGGGGTGTTTGTGAATATTTCAGGCTGGGCCCATGTGTTCATTAAAGAGGGAAACGCCACCCCAGCGCCGCCGCGCTGCGCCCTGAGGAGAGGGGTTTCCTCACCAGCTGGATGCATTCCTGCAACCCGAGTGCAATTCAAATTTGACTGGGGGTCATTTTCACACTGCTGCTCGCAAGACGCCCTGTCCCACCCACTGCTTACTCTGGGCCTTTTCTGAGCAGGCTCACACAACCCCATTTACACACACACACACATGGATATATGCACACACACCCACACATGCATGCGCACACATAGATACACAGTGTCACACACACACACACACACGCCCGTACACACATTCACGCGCTTGTACAGGAACACACACACACACACACACACACACACACACACACACACACACACACACACACACACACACCTCCCAGCACAACCACTTGCTGTCAAAGCGGAGACGGGGAGTAGTTATCACAGGACAAAGGAAACACAATGAGTACAGTGGGAAACCAGCAGGTAGACTAAACAAACAGGCACCTGGTGTGTGTGTGTGTGTGTGTGTGTGTGTGTGTGTGTGTGTGTGTGTGTGTGTGTGTGTGTGTGTGTGTGTGTGTGTGTGTGTGTGTGTGTGTGTGTGTGTGTGTGTGTGTGTGTGTGTGTGTGTGTGTGTGTGTGTGTGTGTGTGTGTGTGTGCGCACGTGCACACGCGCACACGCATCAGCCGGAACCTGCTTTGCTCAGGGGATCCAGACGTGCACATGATGCCCTCTGTCCCCTCATGGTGACCTCACCAAGAGGCCCGGGTGAGGGGTCCAGGGGTTGAGGAGTGGGGACCCCGGGACCTTCTCCGTGGGGGGTGTCTTGCTCTGTGTGCGGCGCTCCACGTTGTGAGTTTAGTTCCCGAGTCACGGCCGAGGGTAAGTCATTAAAGCGAGCCTCTATTGTTCTTGAATGAATCTCCATAGCGTTATGAGCTGCTGGATTATAGGAAACAAATCAGCGGAGAGGATTTGAATAAAGCACACACAGTGCGCTTTGTGGGATTCATCCTGCTTAGCTTCCCGCTTGGACCCCTTTGCATATTCAGATCTTATAGAACTTTAACATATGCTTCCTGTGCCGCTTGGTGAGGGGAGAGTTGCACCCATCGGGTTTTCCTCCGGCGGTCACATTTGTTTGACGTGTTACATTTCTGTTTTCTTGAGCTTCCATCGCCGCACAATTTGAAAATAGTTGATAAACATGACGAATGCTGTTTGGCTTAACGGGGAGTCTGTCCACTGCTAATAAAGGCCTCATTTCAGTTTCTATCTCTCCAATCCTTCACACTCTAGTTTGCGTAAAAAACAATCTGAACCGACCTATCATCGAAAAATAACGAAACGAAAGGACTTTATTCACTTTATTTACCCCAGACAGGAAACGTGGGTGTCAGTGCAAGAGTTCAGGTCGGTACTAGGAATTGAAGAGATGGCTGCCTTGTTCCTCTGAAGGGAACCCTTTACCCCCCCCCAGCACTCAACACCACCACCTCTACAAGGGCTCCCCGGGGGTGGAGATGCTTGCCACCATTAGTGCACTCAGCGGTGGACCACACGGGTTAGGTAATGGGGCCACCGACGCCCAGGGTGGTCCTCTGCTCACCCAGGGTGGTCCTCTGCTCACCCAGGGTGGTCCTCTGATCACCCAGGGTGGTCCTCATCACCCAGGGTGGTCCTCATCACCCAGGGTGGTCCTCTCATCACCCAGGGGGGTCCTCTCATCACCCAGGGGTGGTCCTCTCATCACCCAGGGGTGGTCCTCTCATCACCCAGGGTGGTCCTCTCATCACCCAGGGGTGGTCCTCTCATCACCCAGGGTGGTCCTCTCATCACCCAGGGGTGGTCCTCTCATCACCCAGGGGTGGTCCTCTCATCACCCAGGGTGGTCCTCTCATCACCCAGGGTGGTCCTCTCATCACCCAGGGTGGTCCTCTCCTCACCCAGAGGGGTCTTCTACCCCAACCTGCTGTTCACAAGAGGTCCCGGTAGACCTCCCGGGTACCTGGATGTCACGCTCTTCACTTTACTTCACCTAATGGTTCAAAACCCCCAACAATACAACATTTCATATCAATCCCATAGGAAAGTGAGAGGGCTGCACTCGTCCCTTTTTTAATATAAGTCACATGATTAGATTCTCTATTTTCTGAGGTTATGTAAAGTCATTTATTTGGTGGACGCGTTCATCCGAAGTGTCGTTCCACCTGGGTTTTTAGCAATTATATTTTTTCACACTTTTGTATAGTATTGTGTGTGCTGTGTTGGTCTCTCTGTCCCCCATCACGATGCTTGGTGGAACGGGACTCTGGGAGGTCAACCTCCAAACTCACCTTCACAATTCATTGTACTTTTCTTAACTGCTTTCTATTCTGCTCTTCATTCTCCACATGGCCTCTCAGCTCAGTCTCACAGACCGCACTCTGAGAACTGAAATAGTCTAATTTTTCTGGATTTTCCGCTCTATAATATATAGAGCAGAGGAGAGGGGTTGGGGGGGGGGGAGTGAGGTGTGTGTGTGTGTGTGTGTGTGTGTGTGTGTGTGTGTGTGTGTGTGTGTGTGTGTGTGTGTGTGTGTGTGTGTGTGTGTGTGTGTGTGTGTGTGTGTGTGTGTGTGTGTGTGTGTGTGTGTGTGTGTGTGTGTGTGTGTGTGTGTGTGTGTGAAGGGGTATAAAACCGGGCTATTGGTGCCGCTTTTGGGGGGGGAAGCTGGTGTGTGTGTGTCTTTGCTATCATAAAGCTCAGACTAAATGGCTGGACCTCTATAGGAGCTCCATTGTGATTGCATTGTTTTAGAATGCACTGCGGTGTGACCTTCCATGGGTTAACAATGTCCTCCCCAGGCGGCCGCTAGAGACCAGCCTGGTTAACCCCCACCCCCCCAGGGCTCCTTCTGCCCTTGGTAAGTCCAACTGGAGTGCAGGGGTTTTTTTTGCATTTCAATTGGAATAATTTATAGAATAATTTATTGTGTGTGTGTGAACGTATACTAATGCCCTAACAGCAGACTGTACCAACCGGTAGACTAGAGTTGGATCCCTCCGTCCTCCATATGGATCCCCCCCCCCCACCCTGTAGATGTCCTTTCTTCCGAGCGTCTTCCGGTCCTTCCCAGTCGGGTCCCTCTCTCCCCGCTGACACCCGTGCGGCGGTCTGGTGGAATATGGGGGCGTGGCAGTGACGACGGCGTGGTGACGACGGCGTGGTGACGACGGCGTGGTGACGACGGCGTGGTGACGACGGCGTGGTGACGACGGCGTGGTGACGACGGCGTGGTGACGACGGCGTGGTGACGACGGCGTGGTGACGACGGTGTGGTGACGACGGCGTGGTGACGACGGCGTGGTGACGACGGCGTGGTGACGACGGCGTGGTGACTTGTCACCGCGCTGTCGCGGCGCTGACACGGCGCTAGCAGAACACGCCAGTGAGTCAGCGCTCACCATCCCTCCAAACCCTCGGAACCACGGGACGTCCCCGAGCCCCCTTCTGCTGCCCCCGCGGTGCTTGGCAGACGTGTGTCCTCCCTTCCTATGGCCCTGACTAACCGCCTCACCCACTTCCTCTCTGTCCAAATAAGGCATGGCGTCTCCCTCTTCTCCCGGGCTCTTGGGAGTTGGCCCCTTAAAATGATGTAGAACCGCAAAAACACATCTGGTTTACTTCAATATTAATATAAATATTGTTGTTGTTTGTGACCACAGTCACAGAACACACACTACTCATGGCAAACACACACACATGTTCATAGTGTATAGTGTATAGTATATAGTAGGTAGTATATAGTGTTGTTCATAGTATAGTATATAGTAGGTAGTATATAGTGTTGTTCATAGTATAGTATATAGTAGGTAGTATATAGTGTTCATAGTATAGTATATAGTAGGTAGTATATAGTGTTCATAGTATAGTATATAGTAGGTAGTATATAGTGTTGTTCATAGTATAGTATATAGTAGGTAGTATATAGTGTTGTTCATAGTATAGTAGGTAGTATATAGTGTTCATAGTATAGTATATAGTAGGTAGTATATAGTGTTCATAGTATAGTATATAGTAGGTAGTATATAGTGTTGTTCATAGTATAGTATATAGTAGGTAGTATATAGTGTTGTTTATAGTATAGTGTATAGTAGGTAGTGTATAGTGTTCATAGTATAGTATATAGTAGGTAGTATATAGTGTTGTTCATAGTATATTATATAGTAGGTAGTATATAGTGTTCATAGTATAGTATATAGTAGGTAGTATATAGTGTTGTTCATAGTATAGTATATAGTAGGTAGTATATAGTGTTGTTCATAGTATAGTATATAGTAGGTAGTATATAGTGTTGTTCATAGTATAGTATATAGTAGGTAGTATATAGTGTTGTTCATAGTATAGTATATAGTAGGTAGTATATAGTGTTCATAGTATAGTATATAGTAGGTAGTATATAGTGTTGTTCATAGTATAGTATATAGTAGGTAGTATATAGTGTTGTTCATAGTATAGTATATAGTAGGTAGTATATAGTGTTCATAGTATAGTATATAGTAGGTAGTATATAGTGTTGTTCATAGTATAGTGTATAGTAGGTAGTATATAGTGTTCATAGTATAGTATATAGTAGGTAGTATATAGTGTTCATAGTATAGTATATAGTAGGTAGTATATAGTGTTGTTCATAGTATAGTATATAGTAGGTAGTATATAGTGTTGTTTATAGTATAGTGTATAGTAGGTAGTGTATAGTGTTCATAGTATAGTATATAGTAGGTAGTATATAGTGTTGTTCATAGTATAGTATATAGTAGGTAGTATATAGTGTTCATAGTATAGTATATAGTAGGTAGTATATAGTGTTGTTCATAGTATAGTATATAGTAGGTAGTATATAGTGTTGTTCATAGTATAGTATATAGTAGGTAGTATATAGTGTTGTTCATAGTATAGTATATAGTAGGTAGTATATAGTGTTCATAGTATAGTATATAGTAGGTAGTATATAGTGTTGTTCATAGTATAGTATATAGTAGGTAGTATATAGTGTTGTTCATAGTATAGTATATAGTAGGTAGTATATAGTGTTCATAGTATAGTATATAGTGTTGTTTATAGTATAGTGTATAGTATATAGTAGTGTTTATTGCATAGTTTAGTAAATCATCGCTACAGCAGGGACTCATTTACATGACACACACACACACACACACACACACACACACACACACACACACCCCGAAGAATTTTCAACACGTGAATATGTTAAAAATGTTTCCATGTTACCTTATATTTCAGAGCAGAAGCAAGGTTAGGTAGTAAGGTTGCATACACACACACACACACACACACACACACACACACACACACACACACACACACACACACACACACACACACACACACACACACACACACACACACACACACAGCAAGCCCAAACTTTTTAGCATGAGTCACAGCCATGACAGCTCTGTCCTAATGATGAATGTTTTTAGCCTATAGCGGATGGCTAACCGGAGGCTAGCCATGCGCTATAGGCCCCAGCACGCTGCCTGCTCACATTAACAGAGTGGACGGTGTGTTCAGCAATAGATTCACATGCTAATTCCTGCTAGTGCACGTGGAAAGGCAGGGTGGTTCTATTAGATGCTAGGTGTGTTGGACCCTGGGTTTCAGTGTCATCCAACCCAAAATTTCATGTGATCTGTGATTGGCTGAGGTAAGATGGCTACCTCGGTAAGCAGGTCGCTTAATAGGAAGAGCTAAGGATCAACAGCCGACGGGGACAGGGGACGCTGAGCGCCAGCGAGTGTCTTCTACCGTTGCACTATGGAGCTCATCCTAAAACTGTTCTCCCCTCATTTACGGGAAAATCCATCTTTTTCCTTCTGAGGGGGCAACGCTTATCTGAATAAATCCTGTTTCATATTGGTCAGCATGTTAGTATTTTATTAATGATTGTAGACCATGCAATTGGTCACTTGGACCAATGCCAGTTGAGTAGATGATGCATACCTTGCTGTGAAACCATCAGCAGAGCCAAATTAGCCTCGGTGATTCCAGATTGCGGTCGTCTATTATGGAACATCGCCGGTTGTTCGTGTAAGGAACGATGCTATCGGTAGCTTGTTAGCATGCGACATTCACTCCTGATGGGATGCAGTGTTCTTATTTCTCTAGGACATCCTGAGCAAGTCCAGAGTTTAGATTCTATAGGAGGTCCGCCCTGAACCGACCCCGCTGTGAGGCTCCACCGTGGATCCATTAGTGTCCTTCCTCTGGAAACCTCCACCATTCATATCCATTTAGACTGTCATCTGGGGGCTGTGTAATTAAAATGGTGGGAGCGACGGAGGAAGTGATGATTCATGGGAAAACGGGCTCTGATATCGTTAAAGTAGTCGCCCTATAGCGGCCGTGTGCGAGCTGGCCTTCACCCCGGGTCTTTCCGGAGGGACGGCTCTTGTTCTGGAAGGTTTCAGGGACGGGCGGGCGTCTCCAGCGGCCGCTTGCTGCCGTGCTGCTTTCATTCTCATCGCCATTTTTGGTTTGTGGTTTGTTGTTTGTTATTTTCTTTTTTGTGGGTCTTGGCTCACCGTTTTCTCCAGGGAGCAAACGGAGCGCAGGCCGGCTTTCCTCGCCGCGGAAATAATTACAAAGAACATCTGACTTCCTTTGCCAAATCCTGCAAGAGAAAAACACCTTTTCTGTTGGTTTACCTCCTTATGGCCTCGACACGCGCGCACATGCACACACAACTCAATCTTGCGGGATTCTTCAAAGCACATGGATTTGGTGTGCGTGCGTGGCGTGCGTGCGTGCCTGCGTGTCTGCCGTGGCGTGCGTGCGTGCGTGGCGTGGCGTGCGTGGCGTGCGTGCGTGCACGTGGGACAGACACCCCTCCAGCAGAAGGAAGTCTGCACGGCTACAAAACAGATAGCTCTCGCTCCATTCATCCATTGTGAGGCTCGCTCGGCCAATCAGTGTTGAGTGTGTAATCAGCGGGATGGAGCGGCCGTGAGGGCGAGGGATCACAGCGCTGATCAGGGAGACTTTAATTGAAAATAAAATGAGAGAAAGTTTCTTCCAGTTTTTAAATGTGGGGGCAGATGCCCGCATGTTTGAAGCAGTATCACGAGATTTAGTGTAACTACTGAGCTTTACCAGAGGAAGCTTACAACCGTCTCTTACTTGACTTATCAGAAATCAATGGGCTCTTCTTTAGAGATGACTGCAGTGTGACCTGGTGTCCTCAACCTTCTGTTCTCTTTGTTTCATCCATTTCATTTTAAACACCGGCCTGACACTCAGTCAGGCCACCGGGAATGGTCCCTGTTCAAACTGCACTTATGAAATCAATATTTTGGGGTTCAGTTCAACAGGTCTGCCATCATTTTTGTAATAAGTGTTTCAGAACAGAACATAGTTGATGCAAATTGCGGAATCCATCCACTATAGCGCCCCCTCTAGGACGGTACCATTATTCCACTTTCACTAAGATAGCGTTGACGTTTGTGGCTTACGTTTTGCTCCATCTTCTACCGATTTATTTTCCATTTATCTTCTTATTTTATTTTCCTCCGGTCTCTTTCTTTCTTTCTTTCTCTCTTGCCGTTCTCTTTAGGTTGAAGTTGCGCTGTAGGTGTTCTGCTTGGTAATGAATGCACAAAACGCTAAGCTAAGCATGACTCTCCTCATGAGCACCAGGGAGGCATTATGGGATGTACAATATGAGATGGACACCGTCAGCCACTTCCAGAGGTCATCCTTCTCACAATAGATGCTCCTTCATGGCAAGAAGTGTCCATGGTCACTAGTGAGTGTGGGATCATTTGATCAACTGGGGGGGTAGCTCGGTCTGTAGGGACTTGGCTTGGGAACCAGCGGGTTGATGGTTCAAGTCCCCCCGGGCACTGCCTCAGTCCCCTTGAGCAAGGCACCAGACCCCTCCCCTGCTCCCCTGTATACACAATAGCTGATACCCACTGCTCCTCATACTAGGATGGGTTACATGAGAGAAACTCATTTCACTGTGTGGACATGTGAGCAATAAAGAGGGTTCAATCCTCCAGATTGAGATTTAGAACAAACACATCGAGTGTCTTTTCTCTTAGAGGTCATTAGGTGGTTCCGAGGGTCTTCCGAGGACTACAGGGGTCCCTGTAGCCCTGAAGCTCGTCGCCATGGTGACTCTAGTTCATGTAAACCTAAGTTTCAATAGTTCCTTGGAGGGATGGAAATCCAAACTTTTATGCTTAACTTCAATCTCAACCGTCAGCATTCCTTAAAATGTATGCTTACTGTTATGACACATCACACATTGTGATTATCTCTCTCTCTCTCTCTCTCTCTCTCTCTCTCTCTCTCTCTCTCTCTCTCTCTCTCTCTCTCTCTCTCTCTCTCTCTCTCTCTCTGAGTGTTCCTCTATTTATACCCATTGGAAGTCACAAGGAGCTCAGCCCTTAAAGTGTTGATTTCCTCAGGAACACAAGGACACAAAGGAACCTCCTTGAGTGTAACTGTGGAGTAGAACGACTCGGAGGTTCTTCTGGGATTAAACATGACAACTAAAGCACAACTGTCCTGGTAGTGCAGGGAGCTGCTCTACCAGGAGATGGTTGTCCAGAGACTGAGTCTCTCTTGTGGCTCTGATGTCCATTCTCAGCTTGAGAGGCTGAAGGTGGACCCGCCCACCCACCCCGTCCTGTGTTCCTATTGGTCGCCACGTGACGTGAAGCGCCAGCCAATAGATTTACAGCACGGTCCAAAAGGCCAGAATGTTCTAAGCGGAGGGTGATCGTGTGTGTGACATGTCCACACTTTAGATAAAAGCATCAAATGCGGAAATAGGCCAAAATAAATGGCTTAACATCCTGATTTATAATCGCTCCTTTCCGACTTTGTACTGCAACTGTTTCACAATAATTTGTCTTGGGTTAAATCAGTGGTTTCCAAACTGGGGGCCGTGCCCCCTAGGGGGTCCCGGGGTCATGACAGGGAGGGGGGGGGGGGGGGCTAAACATAAATGATCCCATACAGTAAATCTAAACATCAACTTTTAAGATTAAAAGGGGATTTTTTTCAATTGACATTAGTTCTGTATTAATTACAGACATGTTTTAAATCAAATCTATAGGAGTGAGCAAGCAGAGGAGCTGTCTGAGAGTCTTCATGTGGGGTCATTTAGGAGGGGGGGGGGAGGGGCCTGACACTATGGAACCTGCAGAACAAGTTTGGGAACCACTGGGTTAAATAAAGTAAAATCTTCTCTTATCTTTAGATGCATGTAAGGTGACCATATGTCTCTCTCTCTCTCTCCAGGTGTGAAGGCGGTGTTCTCCGGTCACTACCACCGTAACGCGGGGGGGTCCCACGACGGTCTGGACATGGTGGTGAGCTCGGCCATCGGCTGCCAGCTGGGGGAGGACGCCCCCGGGGTCCGGGTGGTGGTGGTCACCGCGGACGCCGTCCTCCACCGCTACTACAGCCTGGAGCGGCTGGCGGCTGGCGGGATGGACCCCGACCTGGGGGGGCTCCTGGAGCCGCCCTGACCACCATGACAGGCGACCGATCAGACGGGGGGGGGCGAGTCAGCTGCCTCGACAGATGGACTTTTGGGGCGGGTTGATTTGGGGTCTGTTGGGAAGTCACAGGGGAGGGGGGCGGGACATTATACTTCCTCATTATACCTCAGGAACTTAATATTAGATTAAGGTACAGGACCCTTATCTCTAGGACGGGAAACAACACTAAGCCTAAACAAACAGTATTTCACATGGTTATTACGCCCTGGTTTTAGCAGATTAGCTTTATAACTTTTTTATTCCCTTTCTGTTAAAATGATATATAATAATAATAATAATAAGAAGAAGAATGTCGACGAGCAAACTTTAGTGCTTTGAGCTTTATTGGTTAGACTGTACAGCGGCTGTCTCTGTTCAGGTTGTTTCTGTTCTATGCAAGTTTACTAGCGCTAGCCGTTAGCCGAAGAGAGCTAATATGCTAGCACATGTCAAGGTTGTGATGAAGGCCTGTTGGGTTTGATTGATTGATTGATTGGTAGTGGGAACGCACAGAGATCATGTCATAAGACAGCAACTGATTATTAGCTATTACACAACTGTTCACAGACTGGTAGCACCCGTTGTAGTCAATCAATCAGACCATGTGATTGGCTCACAATCGAGAGCTACAGACAGGAAACACCAGACATTCCTGGGGATTTGATTGTACAGCATAACCAAATAACATAATACTAAATCAAATAAAAACCTCCAACCCTCCACCTCTGTGTGCTGATAAGTGGTGTGTCTGTGAGGTGTCGACTAATGACGCGGGAGGTTTCTCATCGGTTTAAACGGATTCCGATGTATCGTCCTGTTTATGACCGTTATGATGAATAGACGCGTTCTCAGAGCGTTGGGCGGTGAACGTGAAGTGAGGGTTCTCCGGTTAGTGTTCTAAGCGCTCCTCCGGTGCCGGTTCCATCGCTCCTCTCCTCCCCGGCGAGAGGCTCTCTACGTGGGGCTACACAAGAGGCTTTCAGACGCCACCAAAGCGCTCCGACTCTTTTTGTTATGTTTTCCGAAAGAGCTTTTTGATTGGGCTAATTGGTTAATGATGTGTTTCCAGCACAGCGAGCGTGCGTGGGAACACACGGAGACCCGGCGCTACCGGGACCAGCCACCGAGGGTGTAATTATAGAGAGGATCCATAATGGTTATTATAAACCCGGGAGCGTTGTTCACGTTGTGAGGAGGGAGGAGGAGGAGGAGCTGTGTGTTGTGGCTTCCTGAAGGGACCACGTCCTGCTCTCCGGCTCTACAATACTGCGCTACATGCTCATTTAATAGCAGAATTACCTCAATCTAACTTTACACATGAATCCACCACATTAGTGTTTCCCAAAGTGTGGGCCGCGGCCCACTGGCGGGACCGTCGAGGTACTGCAGAGAGGTCATTCACAATAAGAAAAAGCTCATTTTGTTTAAACTACCATAAAGTATTAAGGAAAAAATTGTAACATTTAAAACGATGTGTGGATTAGTGGATATAAGTGTACATATGCAGGTGTTGGCTTTATTCAACATTCAAATGATGTAAAACATTTCAGTATATATAATATTAAAATTATATATATGGAAATACTTTATCTGAACTTGTGTGTTGATCAGAGTTGTGAATAAAGGTTTGGGAAACTGCACTACATGCTTCCAACCTCAATGCAATATCTCAGGCCAGGGGTCAGGGGTCATGAAACGGTCATAAAGAGCGTCTAGTAACGTACGTGTGTGTGTGTGTGTGTGTGTGTGTGTGTGTGTGTGTGTGTGTGTGTGTGTGTGTGTGTGCGCGCGCGTGCGTGCGTGCGTGCGTGCGTGCGTGCGTGCGTGCGTGCGTGCGTGCGTGCGTGCATCTAATCTGGTGTCTACGGACGGTGGACCTCTGTCCTCGGGTCACATCAAAACAGTCCATCTCTCCTCTCCGGTGACTCAGAAGAAAGCGTATGCGTCAGTGACGAGATGAGGAGTGGAAGGAAGTCTGAAGAAGATTGGATAATCAGTTCTAAAAAGACTGGGCCCGTGTTCAGCTTCCTGTCCCATCTGTCTGTCATGTTGTTCTCTATTTTTACACCCTGAGAGTCGCCTTGTTCTTCAGCCTTGTGTCGAGTACGTACTAATCTTGTATATTTTTGACGTTTTGTTTGTTGAAGGTGAAAGAACATCGACAAAACAATGATGAATGGATGATAAGATGATTCTGAGTACAAAGCTGGTCCGTCCATCGTCTGTGGTGTGGTCTCCAGCCCTGAACTGATCCTCAGTGGGCGTTCCCTTCCCACCGCTCCTCTCCATTCTCCTTCCTGATTTCTGGTTTCTTTCATTTATGTGTTATTATTATTATCTAGTGGCATCAGGCAGGGGTTCTCCAACGTTTTGAGGCCAGGGACAAATGCCAATGACCCCCTTAAAATCATCACACCAATTAAACATACGCTTACTACCATTTGTACTCTTAGATTAATGGAACTATTGGAACTATTTGTATTCTAAATATGTTCAACCTAAATACTTCAGACCCGTTTCCTAGTTATAAACAGAAACATGCAGCAATGACAGCATTTATACTTTTCAAGTTATTGATCCTAAAAGCTTTCCGAACAGTTAAGAGCAAAAAGATGAACAGTAACGAGACATAGTCCTATGACTATGAACAGTAACAAGACATGGTCCTATGACTATGAACAGTAACAAAACACAGTCCTATGACTATGAACAGTAACAAGACATGGTCCTATGACTATGAACAGTAACGAGACATAGTCCTATGACTATGAAGAGTAACAAGACATGGTCCTATGACTATTAACAGTAACGAGACATAGTCCTATGACTATGAACAGTAAAACATTTTGGCATAGTCTTGATAACCCAGACATTTAAAATTACCAGTCTAAAACTGCCTCTCATAAAGTGCTTCAACTTTCAAATAATGAAAGTATTGCTCCTTATTCAAATATTTGGCAGAAAGCTCTTAACAAATCATAACAGAAGTTATCATAACAGCGTTACAGAACACATCATATCAATTCTTAGTTCTTTGGCTGATGCTTTCCTCGCTCTTTAGATGGAAACATTAAATTAAATCTAATTACATTCTGGGTGCTTTGTAATCAGATGTCTCTTTAGCTTGGCTTCATGGCTTTGTTCGCACCTGAAGACACATTCACACTTCGGTCTCCCTGTCCAAACCAAACTCGTCATATTTGTCATCAAATTTTCTCAATTGAGCTTGTTTGGTGTTAGTGTAACTTGACAATGTGGACTGACCGGACTGACTAACATGCTGATCCCTATTTAAATCGCCAGCTAGCGGGATGGCTAATTAGCAGATCTACAGCAGCAGAAACGGTTTGTTGAGTGAAGTGAATTTTAGATTTTGATTAGATTACATTCTAATGTATTGTCATTTCATAGCACAAGTACATCATTTAGCATCTAACCAGAGTGCTAATGTTACAGTAAAGTGCCTGGTAATATACAGTGCTGCTCGAAAGTATGTGAACCCCTTGAACAGTTAAGAGTTTTCTGTTGTTTTACCATGATTTTCCTATTTTATCATCACAAGTTTTACATATATGAAATGTCAGGTTTATGTTTAACAGTTCCATGTACTTTTTTAGAGGGAATTGTGTGAGTAGCCAAAAAAATACATGAAACATGGAATTAGTGGATGTGCAAAAGTAAGTGAACCCCCAGCTGTATTGGTAAAGTCAAGGAGGTAACAGATTCAGGTGAAACACTTTTGGGTGCTTAATTAGTCAATTAAGCAAACCAATCAAATGAGACATCATTAGGAAAAGGGTTGGACAACACAGATTAAAAGAGAGAGAAAAACAACCAAACGACTGCAGTGCCAGGGTGTACCCATACGAATCAACCATGCCAAGAGGAAAGGAGATACCCGAGGAAATCAAGAAAATGGTACTGACAGCCCATCAGTCTAGAGAAGGCTACAAGACAATCTCCAAACGATTCCAGCTCCATCCATCCACGGTGAGGCAAATAATTTACAAATGGAGGGCGTCCAAGATGACCGCATCTTTGCCTAGAAGTGGACGCCCATTAAAACTAACATCAAGAAGCACCCGTAGAATAATAAATCAGGTAAAGGACAACCCACACATCACCTCTAAAGAGTTGCAGAGCTCTCTGGCAGCGTCAGGTGTAAATGTACATGCGTCTACAATTAGACGAAAATTTAACCAACACGACATTCATGGGAGGGTTGCTAGAAGGAAGCCTCTGCTCTCCAAAAAGAACAAAGCTGCCCGTTTAAACTTTGCCAGAGAGAACTTGGACAAACCAGAGGCCTTCTGGAAGTCCATTCTCTGGACAGATGAGTCCAAAATAGAATTATTTGGTCATAATCGTAAGCGCTTTGTTTGGAGAAAAACCAACACAGCACATGAAGAAAAGAACCTCATCCCAACAGTGAAGCATGGTGGTGGAAATGTTAAGGTATGGGGCTGCTTCTCTGCTTCTGGACCTGGACAACTCCATATCATCCAGGGAAACATGAATTCTGAAGTGTATCAGCAAATTCTTGATAAGAATCTCCAGCCATCAGTCAGGAAGTTGAAACTGGGCCGTAAATGGGTTTTTCAACAAGACAACGACCCAAAACATACCAGCAAATCTACCAAGGAATGGTTCAGAAAAAAGAGGATTCGTACTCTGGATTGGCCAAGTCAAAGTCCGGACCTCAATCCAATTGAAATGTTGTGGCTAGACCTGAAGCGGGGGGTACATGCCAGATGTCCCTCCAACCTTTCTCAACTGGCTGAGTTCTGCAAGGAAGAGTGGGCAAAAATCCCCCACAGCAGATGCGAGAGACTGGTCAGTGGCTATAGAAAACGTTTGATTGCAGTAATGGCTGCAAAAGGAGGTGCCACACGCTATTAACCAAAAGGGTTCACATACTTTTGCACAAGTCATATTTTCAGTTTTTGTGGGAGAAACCACTTTTTTTGAATAAATAATGAAAATACATCATTTTTCTTTGTTTGTGTCCATTATTTGGAAAGTCCTGCTTTACAAATTGGTGTTTGGATATACATTTAATAAGGTTATTTTACATTTTTGTACAATTACAATGACCATGTCTAGGGGGTTCACATACTTTCGAGCAGCACTGTATAATGAACAGTTAAAATGTACAGGTTAAAGACGTAGTAGTGATCAGGGGTATGCAGTTTTTGAAAGCAGGATAAATATATAAATGTAAATGTATATACAGGAGCAGGGATATACAGTTCTATCTATTGAGATTTTGCAGCAGGGGCGGGGGGGCAGCAGAGGGGGGGGGCAGCAGAGGGGGGGGGCAGCAGAGGGGGGGGGCAGCAGAGGGGGGGGCAGCAGAGGGGGGGGGCAGCAGAGGTGGGGGGCAGCAGAGGTGGGGGGCAGCAGAGGTGGGGGGCAGCAGAGGGGGGGGCAGCAGAGGGGGGGGGCAGCAGAGGTGGGGGGCAGCAGAGGGGGGGGCCAGCAGAGCGGGGGGGGCAGCAGAGGGGGGGGCAGCAGAGGGGGGGGCAGCAGAGGGGGGGGGCAGCAGAGGTGGGGGGCAGCAGAGGGGGGGGCCAGCAGAGCGGGGGGGGCAGCAGAGGGGGGGCAGCAGAGCGGGGGGGGCAGCAGAGCGGGGGGGGCAGCAGAGGGGGGGGCCAGCAGAGCGGGGGGGGCAGCAGAGGGGGGGGCAGCAGAGGGGGGGGCAGCAGAGGGGGGGGGCAGCAGAGGGGGGGGCAGCAGAGGGGGGGGGCAGCAGAGGGGGGGGCAGCAGAGGGGGGGCAGCAGAGGGGGGGGCACAGCAGGTGGGGGGGGCAGCAGAGGGGCGGGCAGCAGAGGGGGGGCATAGCAGGGGGTGGGGGCTGTCTTCGTGGTGCAGAGTTCAGAGAGATGACAGCTGAGGGGAAGAAGCTGTTCCTAAGCCTGCTTGACTTGGAACAGAGGTTTCTATAGCGCCTCCTGGAGGGGAGGAGGGAAAACAGTCCATGGTTGGGGTGAGAGGGGTCATCCACTATGTTTTGTGCCTTCCTCAGACACCGTTTGTGGTGGGTGGTGTTTATTGCAGGGAGGGGTAGTCCAACGATGCGTTGGGCGGTTTTCACCACCCTCTGCAGCGCTTTCCGGTCGGAAACAGTGCAGTTGCCGTACCACACTGTGATGCAGTTGGTGAGGATGCTTTCAATAGCACACCGGTAGAAGTTCACCAGAATCTGAGGTGACAGGTGGGCTTTCCTCAGTCTCCTCAGGGAGAAGAGACGCTGGTGAGCCTTCTTTACCAGTGAGGCAGTATTGAGGGACCAGGAGAGGTCCTCGGAGATGTGGACCCCCAGGAATTTGAAGCTGGAGACACGCTCGACCTCCGCTCTGTTGATGAGGATGGGGGCGTGTGCGCCAGCTCTGGTCTTCCTGTAATCCACGATGAGCTCCTTGGTCTTCTTGGTGTTGAGGGCCAGGTTGTTGTCAGCGCACCACACCATCAGGTGCTGGACCTCGTCCCTGTAGGCTGCCTCATCGTTGTTTTTGATGCCATGTACCATGTACAGGAGTGCCGTTGTGGGTGAAGAGGGAGTAGAGGAAAGGGCTCAGCACACAGCCTTGTGGAACGCCGGTGTTTAGGGTGAGGGTGGAGGAGGTGAGATGGTCTAACCTGACTGACTGGGGTCTGTTGGTTAGGAAGTCTAATAACCAGTTACAGACAGAGGGGTTAATGTCAAGGTTCTTGGTTTTCAGGAGGTCACCAAGTTTGAAGATGAGTTTGGAGGGGATGATGGTGTTAAATGCTGAGCTGAAGTCTATGAACAGCATTCTCACGTGGGTGTTGCTCTCATCCAGGTGGGAGAGAGCGGAGTGAAGAGCTGAGGAGATGGCGTCCTCCGTGCTCCTGTTCTCACGCTAGGCAAATTGGTATTTATCTAGTGAGGGTGACAGGCCAGATTTGAGGTGAGCCAGGACCAGCCTCTAGAAGCACTTCATGATGATGGGGGTGAGGGCAACAGGGTGGAAGTCATTGAGGCTCGCTGCAGAGGAGTGTTTTGGCACTGGCACAATGGAGGTGGTTTTAAAGTACACTGGGACAACTGCCTGAGATAGTGACATGTTGAAGATGTCAGTAAGGACCTCGGTCAGCTGCTCAGCGGGAGATGCCATCAGGACCAGCTGCCTCCTCTCATTGTCGATCCTGTCCATCTCAATGGCGAAGGCTTTCCGATGCATGCATTGCTCGGACCTTTCTTTCTTAAAGGCCTCCCTCTCCAGCCTGAACTGTTCCTCCTCCATGAGGAATGTCTTCCTCAGCTCAGCCATGTGGTCGACCTGTTTCTGGTATGAGAGTCCTGCCAGGCCGGCACTGAGCTTCTGGGAAGCTTCTTTCAGAGACTGGACCTCCTTCTGCAAGGAGGTCACCTCGTCCACCAACTCCTCCTTCCTGGTGTTGAGGAGCTGCTTCTCCAGCCACTCCTTATTCAGCAGGAAGTGGTGGCGCTCACGTGGATATTTGTTTCCTGTCTGTAGAACTCTCTGTATCTGACAGACAGGACTTCCTCTCTCTCCTGTGAAGCTCCTCCGGGACCTCGTGGTCCTGTCCATGCTTGACATCACAGACGGAACGCATTTTGACAGTTTGCTGAGCTATTATTGTAATAAAATATTGTTACAGGATCAGACATTACATTACACTACATTCCAGTCATTTAGCACTTGAAAGGCCTTGAAGTGTTCCAGGTAGATCTCCTCCTGGTACAGATGTTCCTGCAGACCGTCCAGCCTATTCTGCTCCTCCATGACTTCCTCCATTTGTGTCGGCAGAAGGAGGGAATTATGTTTGATCTTCAATGAAGAAATACAGACAGGAATGCACCTTGTGGTTCAATGTAGTTTCAAGTCGACTTGATTGTTGAACTTGACTGAATACTGTTACCATTACTTCTAACTTAACATGACAACACAGCAAGATGAATACCTTTAAAGATGAATCAATCTCTTCTTCTTCTCGCCAAAGTTGTTATCTTGACTTGCTAGATTTGCTTACAAGTGTTTGTACATCTTGTCCTTGTAGAGCACACTGTTCTTGAGTGCAGAACGGTGGCGTTTGGTATCCAGTTAAGCCTCATAAGGACATTATGACATTATACCAAACGAAAAAATGACATTTTATTTAATGCAATGCACCCCATACACAAATTCCGAAAGAGAAGTAACATTTATAAATGTAATATGAAAATGAATACACAGTCATGAGGAAAATAGGACATTTCCTACTTGATGCATTCTACCTCATCTACAGGAGAGACAGAAAGAGGAACAGACACACTGTCTCAATTGCTCTGGGTGTGTGTGTGGAAATAGACCGTAGTAGTGGTATTTGTAGTCTGGGGACATTGGGAATCAAACCCAGTACCTTGTGCTGGGTCATTTGCAGGGTGCCTATGTACTGCTCTAAAGTCCCATGTCACCCAGGGTCACCCACCCTGGTCATTGGCTCTAGTTTAGATTTGTTTTTAGTCAAAGTAATAACACATGTTTTCCACATATTAATAGGAAATAGGTCATGCACTTTTGATTGGCTGTTTCTATTGGCTGTCTTCAGCATTTGAACCGCGGGGTGGAAGTGGAAGAGTTAAAAAGATCCAGAGTGGACCCAACAATCTGATGGAAAAGGCCTCAGTGTGGACACTGGACATGGTTCCTATAGCTCACACTGGACATGGTTCCTATAGCTCACACTGGACATGGTTCCTATAGCTCACACTGGACATGGGTCCTATAGCTCACACTGAACATGGTTCCTATAGCTCACACTGGACATGGTTCTATAGCTCACACTGGACATGGTTCCTATAGCTCACACTGGACATGGTTCCTATAGCTCACACTGGACATGGTTCCTATAGCTCACACTGGACATGGTTCTATAGCTCACACTGGACATGGTTCCTATGGCTCACACTGGACATGGTTCCTATAGCTCACACTGGACATGGTTCCTATAGCTCACACTGGACATGGTTCCTATAGCTCACACTGGACATGGGTCCTATAGCTCACACTGAACATGGTTCCTATAGCTCACACTGGACATGGTTCTATAGCTCACACTGGACATGGTTCCTATAGCTCACACTGGACATGGTTCCTATAGCTCACACTGGACATGGTTCCTATAGCTCACACTGGACATGGTTCTATAGCTCACACTGGACATGGTTCCTATGGCTCACACTGGACATGGTTCCTATAGCTCACACTGGACATGGTTCCTATAGCTCACACTGGACATGGTTCTATAGCTCACACTGGACAAGGTTCTATAGCTCACACTGGAGCGCCGTGCATTGGTTTACGGTGAGCGGACCTGTCATACACTGAAGTAACTGACTAACTCACTGAAGTGATCACACGAGGGGGAGTTTAATATGGAATTGTAGGAACTCGTGGAATACAACGACACAGTTTCTTTGGTTGACAACACAAATCCGTGTGTCATTTATTTGCATCTCATCTCCTCATGTTGAGCTGCACTCCTCAGCTACAACTCAAAACATGAATCCATTACACACCCAAAATGGCTGCCATCTTTAAGCCCAACCCCAAACACCTGCTTAAAGGGACCGTGCCCCATTACCCCTAACACACCCTTTGCCTGGTGAATTACTTTCCTTGCATCCCCTACATGCCTCCCCCCAGAATTCACCCTAATAACAGTAAATTTACGCGGAGGGCGGAGTGCTCTGCCATAACGGCTCCGCCTGACCAACGTGGTGGGCAGCACCGCCGTAGGGAATGTCTCAGGGGCTCTACGGTCAAGTGGGCGCTGGAAGGGTGGCGAGGGGGTCCCCAGGGCCTTACCCGGGATCTGGGGCAAGGTAGGGGGCCGTCCCCGCCATGGGGGCTGGGCTAGCTCCACCGGCTTGATCAAGTCCATGTGAGCTGGTTTCAGGCGATCTATAGAAACATGTTCTAGTTTCCCGGCCATGTCCTCAACAAAGTACTTGTCTCCCGCCTCCTGGACCCGGAATGGACCGTCGTAGGGAGGCCGCAAAGGGTCCCGGTGGGCGTCGTGCCGGATGAACACGTATTCCGCTGACCGCAGACTCGTAGGGACGTGCGACCGAGGGAGGCCATGCTGTGAAGTGGGGACTGGTGCAAAGGCCCTAGCCTTATCCAGCAGAGCCGTCCGTTGCTGGGCGGCCGACCAGGGGGCTGTAACGGAAGGGATGAAATCCCCTGGGACCCGCAGCGGCTGACCGTAAACCAGCTCAGCAGATGAGGATTGGAGGTCTTCCTTGGGGGCCGTCCTGAGACCCAGCATGACCCACGGGAGTCTGTCGATCCAGCTGCTGTCCGTAAGGCTGGCCCGCAGCGCCGCTTTCATCGACCGATGAAAACGCTCGCATAATCCATTGGCCTGTGGATGGTATGACGTGGTCCGGTGTAGCTTCATGCCCAGGCTCTCGGCGACCGTGTTCCAGAGCTCTGAACTGTGGGCCCCGGTCCGAAGATAGATCGGCCGGAGTACCAAACCGGGCAACCCAGGTTCCAATGAAGGCCCTGGCCACCTCGGCGGCTGTCGTAGCTGACAGTGGAACGGCCTCCGGCCAACGGGTGGTCCTGTCTACCATGGTCAAGAGATAACTAAAACCTTGCGAGGGGGGCAGCGGACCCACTATCTCTATGTTCACATGATCGAACCTCCTTTCCGGAACCAGGAACTGCTCCAGGGGGGCCTTGGTGTGGCGATGCACTTTAGCGCGCTGGCACTCCACACAGGCGTTGGCCCAGTCTCTCACGTCTTTTTTAAGCCCGGGCCAGACAAACTTGGCAGATACTAGCCTCTGCGTTGGTCTCCTACCCGGGTGGGAGAGGCCGTGGACGGCTTCAAAAATCCGTCGTCTTTACCTGCCACATGCTGCACGTCAGTGGTGAACTCCGAGACGTATGCGAGTTGTCGCTGTTGACGGGCGGACCACGGCTCAGACACCTTGGCCATAGCGAATGTTAGCGGCTTGTGATCCACGAATGCCGTGAACTGGCGGCCCTCCAGTAGAAAACGGAAATGCCGGATGGCAAGGTAGAGGCCGAGGAGCTCCCGGTCGAAGGTGCTATACCTCCGTTCGCTGGGGCGTAACTGGCGGCTGAAAAAAGCGAGCGGCTGCCATGCCCCGCTTACCCACTGCTCAAACACTGCACCAATGGCAAAGTCTGAGGCATCTGTGGTGATGGCGATCGGGGCTTTGAGAGCCGGGTGTGCCAGCATGGTGGTGTTAGCTAGGGCCGTCTTGGCGTCCCGAAAGGCTTGGTCTCTCTCCGCCGACCAGTCCACAGCCTGCTTTGGCGTCTTACCCTTCAGTGCCTCATACAAGGGCCGCATTATCCGAGCCGCCTGAGGGATAAAGCGGTGATAGAAGTTCACCATGCCGAGGAACTCCTGCAGGGACTTAACCGTGGGTGGCCGTGGAAAATTTGTCACTGCTTCCACCTTCACCGGAAGGGGGACCGCTCCCTCCCTGGTGACTCGGTGTCCCAGGAAGTCAATGGTCGACCGTCCAAATTGGCATTTGGCCGGGTTGATTATTAGTCCGTGCTGATGTAGCCGCTCAAACAGCCTCCGGAGGTGGGACATATGCTCCGCCTTAGAGGTGCTGGCTATGAGGATATCGTCCAAGTACACGAAAATGAAATCCAGGTCGCGTAGCACCGAGTCCATAAGGCGCTGAAATGTCTGCGCCGCGTTTTTGAGGCCGAACGGCATGCGCAGAAACTCAAACAGTCCGAATGGAGTTATCACCGCTGTTTTGGGGATGTCCCGCGGGTGGACGGGCACCTGATGATACCCACGCACCAGGTCTACCTTGGAAAACATCACCTTCCTTGAAAGGCGGGCCGAAAAGTCCTGAATGTATGGGACTGGGTACCGGTCAGGCGTCGTGGCGTCATTGAGCCGGCGGTAATCCCCACACGGACGCATCCCCCCTCCCGGCTTGGGCACAATGTGGAGGGGGGAAGCCCATGGGCTGTCGGAGCGGCGAATAATGCCCAGGCGCTCCATGTTCTCAAACTCTGCCTTGGCAATGCTGAGCTTGGCCGGGTCGAGGCGCCGAGCCCGGGCATAGACCGGGGGGCCAGTCGTGGCGATATGGTGCTCCACTCCATGCTTGTCAGTGGCTACTGAGAAGGTGGGCCGCGTGAGCCCCGGGAACTCGGCGAGCAGCTGCTGGAACTCGTCTGTGGAGGAGAGCATGCTAGAGAGTCTGATAGCGTCTGCCCCTCCGAGAGAACCCGCGTACGAACAGAAAGTAGCGGCATCAATCAAGCGGCGATTTTTCACATCCACTAACAGTCCATAGGCGCACAAAAAATCCGCCCCGAGAAGGGGGACAGAAACATTAGCGGTGACAAAGTCCCAGCCAAACAGTTGGCCACTAAAACGCAGTCCCACATACCTGGTGCCGTATGTGCGGATGGGGCTTCCGTTGGCGGCCTCCAAAGGGGGACCGTGTCCCCCGGTGATGATGTCCACTCGAGAAGCGGGCAAGACGCTCCTCTGCGCGCCCGTGTCGCACATGAACGACGAACAGCAGCCTGGACGAACAGCAGCCTGCCTTCTCGACCGACGCTCATGGCCACTAGCGAGCGCCGGCCCTGGCGTTTCCCGCCCCATGGAAACTGCACGGTGGTTGGCACTGCTTGGCCCTGGATCCAAATCTCGCATGGAAGTAACACAGCCCTGCGTCCTGCTGCCTGCGAGGAGCTGTCGCGGACCGTCATGTCTCCTGGCGGTGGCGAAAAGGATTGGGCCGAAAAAACCGCTGCAGCACCGGGCTGCTGAGCGGCCAGAAAAACTCTATCTGCCTCCTCGGCTAGCACACGGCAATCATCTTTTATAGTGGTGTTGGCCAGAGCAGCGCGTACCGTAACAGGTAGCTGTCGCAGGAAGAGTTGGACGAACAGGAAATCGGGTTTGTGCTCCCCCAATAAATCCAGCATTCTATCCATCAGCTCAGAAGGTTTGCTGTCCCCGAGCCCTTGTAGAGAGAACAGCCGGCTGGCCCGCTCGATATCGGAAAGTTCAAATGTCTTCAGCAGGTGAGCCTTGAGCGTATCGTACTTGTCCTGGTACGGAGGGCGTTTGAGGAGGCTCACCACTCTGCTGGCTGTTGAATTTCCCAGGGCTGACACCACATAGTAGTATTTGGTGGTATCCGTGGTAACGTCCCGCAGCGCGAACTGCGCCTCTGTTTGAGCAAACCATGCCGAGGCTGATGATTCCCAGAACTCGGGTAGTTTCAACGAAACTGCGTTTGTAGTCATGTTCCCAGCAAAAAAAATATATATAAATAGCGGAAGCGTCCACCTTACGTCAGGTCACCAATGTAGGAACTCGTGGAATACAACGACACAGTTTCTTTGGTTGACAACACAAATCCGTGTGTCATTTATTTGCATCTCATCTCCTCATGTTGAGCTGCACTCCTCAGCTACAACTCAAAACATGAATCCATTACACACCCAAAATGGCTGCCATCTTTAAGCCCAACCCCAAACACCTGCTTAAAGGGACCGTGCCCCATTACCCCTAACACACCCTTTGCCTGGTGAATTACGTTCCTTGCATCCCCTACAGAATAATCTTTTTTATCCGTTTTTTTATCCGAGATCCGTTCAGAAATGCTAAAGGCTCTGGGTGTTGAGGTGCTGTCATGGATGACACGTCTTTTCAACATTGCGTGGAAGTCTGGGACAGTGCCTGAGGAGTGGCAAACGGGGGTGGTGGTACCCCTGTTCAAAAAGGGTGACCAGAGGGTGTGTGCCAATTACAGGGGTATCACATTACTCAGCCTCCCTGGGAAAGTCTACTCCAAGGTGCTGGAAAGGAGGGTTCGGCCGATAGTGGAACCTCAGATTGAAGAACAAAGCGGATTCCGCCCTGGTCGTGGAACAACGGACCAGCTTTTCACTCTTGCAAGGATCCTGGAGGGGGCTTGGGAGTATGCCCATCCGGTCTACATGTGTTTTGTGGATGTGGAGAAGGCATATGATCGGGTCCCTCGGGAAATACTGTGGGGGGTGCTGCGGGAGTACGGGGTGTGGGGGTCTCTGTTGAGGGCCAGTAAGTCAGGCCTGTTCTCAGTGGGTGTTGGCCTCCATGGACAGGATTTCAAGGCGTAGTCAGGGGAGGGGTTTCAGTATGGTGGGGTCCTCTTTGCGTCATCAGATCGGTTTGCAGCGGTAGACGATGGATGGATGGATTGTTTTTTATAGTTTCTTATTTATTTTCAATATATGGCTGGAAATAGAAAAATGGCGTTGCATGAACAGTTCCTACTCCAATGCTAAATTCTAAATCTAAATTCAAATGCTAATATATATTATGTGTAAATATATATATATATGTATATTAACAAGTAGGGAATATTTGTATACATTGTAAATTGTGTGTCGTTCGTTTTGTAATTTGCAGGCCTATATTTCGTTTTCTAAATGAATTATTTCTAAAAATAGTTCAAATGTTTTAAGAAACTTTTAAACACTTCCTGTTTAAATGTTTTATGTGAAAGCCGGACGAGGGAGTTAGTGTTTTATTTTTGACCCAAACCGAAACCTTCTGAAGTACCAAGGTTTATTTCATTTTATTTGTTATAACAATATCAATACTGTCCTGTCAGGTCAGTATTTATAAACCGATTATGTTCAGTTCATAAACGTTGTATTAGTTGGATTTATTCAATGTTTTGGTGCAAATGATCTGTGATTGGAATTAAAACTCATAATAAAATGCATTTGCATGAAATAACCTGAATGCATGAAAATGAACTCGTGAGACAATGAGAGGATGTATTTGTCGAGGAGTGAATCCGGATCCCTTAGGATCCCTTGCTGTGTAAATATCACCGAAGCTCAAATCTGGCCAGAGAGTCGGTTATTTTGCCATCCTTTAATGCGTACGGGTCTGAAGTGAAGCCCAACCTTTACCATACGTTAGTTTAGAAGAATATATAGAACTAGCGACTTGATTGAGAGTTTTTAGGTATTCAGAAACGCCGTACTGTCTTTGTAATACAGAACAATATCACTCAACCTTTTGCCAACCGTAAAACTGCGTTGAAATGACGTCATTGTTGGTAAACAAGAAACATGGCTGTAAAATAGACCGTGTGGTCTGTAGAATCAGTGGTGAGTGTAGGGGTGAGTGGACCGTGTGGTCTGTAGAATCAGTGGTGAGTGTAGGGGTGAGTGGACCGTGTGGTCTGTAGAATCAGTGGTGAGTGTAGGGGTGAGTGGACCGTGTGGTCTGTAGAATCAGTGGTGAGTGGAGGGGGAGTGGACCGTGTATTGTGGGGATGTTGGAACATAGAACAACATAAGACCAAGCCTTAAAGAGACGGAACTAAACCAGACCCAAAGACAACAGAACTCAACCAAAACTAACGTGCAAAACCAAAAGCCTGAGTGGGAAGAGAGAGCGAGTGGCTGATGTCCTGTGGTCCACCTCCTGAAGCCTGCAGGCCCCACCTGCACAGGTGACATCACCACATCAGCTGACCACCCTCTTAGCTCCGCCCACCGGCTCCCTGCGCAGGTGACTAACAGGACCAGCGGAGGAGAGAGAGGTCACAGCTCGTCCTCAGAGGTCGTGTGTCTGTGTTCTCAGTGAGAAGCTTCACTTTCCTTCCATTCTGTGATTTTGAGACAATTTATGACCAATGGTTGTCCCCGTCATAATTCTCTATGACTTGAAGGCTCTTTTATGTGTGTGTGTGTGTGTGTGTGTTCAAAAGTGCCGTAGCCAGTCTGATATATGATTCCTTGCAATTTATTTGACAAATGGTTTGATTTAGGACACACACACACACATAAACACCCAACACAGAGACACAAAGTACACACAGACACACACACACACACAGACACACACAAAATAGACAAATAGCAGTACGAACAAACCCTCTCCACACACACACACACACACACACACACACACACACAGACACACACACACACACACACACACACAGAACTGTAATGGAACTAAACCACGTTCACATATGGAGTCAGAAAGAAGAGCGCTGACACCCTGAAGCCCACAATGCAAGCACCACCTCACCCCCCTCCTCTCCTCCCCCCTCCCTCCCTCCTCTCCCCTCCTCACCCCCCTCCTCTCCTCCCCCCTCCCTCCCTCCTCTCCCCTCCTCACCCCCCTCCTCTCCTCCCCCCTCCCTCCTCTCCCTCCTCACCCCCCTCCTCTCCTCCCCCTCCTTCCCCTCCTCCTCTCCTCTCCCCTCCTCTCCTCCCCCTTCCTCCTCTCCCCTCCCCTCCTCACCCTCCTCCTCTCCTCCCCCCTCCCTCCTCTCCCTCCTCTCCCCTCCTCACCCCCCTCCTCTCCTTCCCCCTCCTCTCCTTCCCCCTCCCTCCTCTCCTCTCCCCTCCTCTCCTTCCCCCTCCCTCCTCTCCTCTCCCCTCCTCTCCTCCCCCGTTCCTCCTTTCCTCTCCCCTCCTCTCCTCTCCCCTCCCCTCCCCTCCTCCTCTCCTCTCCTCTCCTCTCCTCTCCTCTCCTCTCCTCTCCTCCTCTCCTCTCCTCTCCTCTCCTCTCCTCTCCTCTCCTCTCCCTCCCTCCTCTCCCCTCCTCACCCCTCCCCCCTCCTTCCCCCTCCCTCCTCTCCTCTCCCCTCCTCTCCTCCCCCCTCCCCCCTTCCTCCTCTCCCCTCCCCTCCTCCTCTCCTCTCCCTCCCTCCTCTCCCCTCCTCACCCCCCTCCTCTCCTTCCCCCTCCCTCCTCTCCTCTCCCCTCCTCCTCTCCCCTCCCCTCCTCACCCTCTCCCCCCCCCTCCTCCCCCCTCCCTCCTCCCCCTTCCTCCTCTCCCCTCCCCTCCTCACCCTCCTCCTCTCCTCCCCCCTCCTCTCCTCCCCCTCCCCCCTCCTCTCCCCTCCTCTCCTCCCCCCTCCCCCTCCCTCTCCTCCCCCCTCCCTCCTCTCCCTCCTCTCCCCTCCTCACCCCCCTCCTCTCCTTCCCCCTCCTCTCCTTCCCCCTCCCTCCTCTCCTCTCCCCTCCTCTCCTTCCCCCTCCCTCCTCTCCTCTCCCCTCCTCTCCTCCCCCTGTTCCTCCTTTCCTCTCCCCTCCTCTCCTCTCCTCCCCTCCCCTCCTCCTCTCCTCTCCTCTCCTCTCCTCTCCTCTCCTCTCCTCTCCTCTCCTCTCCTCTCCTCTCCTCTCCTCTCCCTCCCTCCTCTCCCCTCCTCACCCCTCCCCCCTCCTTCCCCCTCCCTCCTCTCCTCTCCCCTCCTCTCCTCCCCCCTCCCCCCTTCCTCCTCTCCCCTCCCCTCCTCCTCTCCTCTCCCTCCCTCCTCTCCCCTCCTCACCCCCCTCCTCTCCTTCCCCCTCCCTCCTCTCCTCTCCCCTCCTCTCCCCTCCCCTCCTCACCCTCTCCCCCCCCCCTCCTCCCCCCTCCCTCCTCCCCCTTCCTCCTCTCCCCTCCCCTCCTCACCCTCCTCCTCTCCTCCCCCCTCCTCTCCTCCCCCTCCCCCCTCCTCTCCCCTCCTCTCCTCCCCCCTCCCCCTCCTCCTCTCCCCCCTCCTCTCCCCTCCTCCCCCTCCCCCCTCCTCTCCCCTCCTCTCCTCCCCCCTCCCTCCTCTCCCCCTCCTCTCCCCTCCTCTCCCCTCCTCTCCCTCCTCTCCCCTCCCTCCTCTCCGTCCCTCCTCTCCCCTCCTCTCCCTCCCTCCTCTCCCCCCCTCCTCCCCCCTCCTCTCTCCTCCTCTCCCCTCCTCCCCCCTCCTCTCCCCTCCTCCCCCTCCTCCCCCCTCCTCTCCCCTCCTCTCCCTCCCTCCTCCCCCCTCCTCTCCCCTCCTCTCCTCTCCCCTCCCTCCTCTCCCCTCCCTCCTCTCCCTCCCTCCTCTCCCCTCCTCTCCCTCCCTCCTCCCCCCTCCTCTCCCCCCCTCCTCCCCCCTCCTCTCCCCTCCTCCCCCCTCCTCTCCCCTCCTCTCCCTCCCTCCTCTCCCCTCCTCTCCTCCCCCCTGCTCTCCCCTCCTCTCCCCTCCTCTCCCCTCCCTCCTCCCCCCTCCTCTCCCCTCCTCTCCTCTCCCCTCCCTCCTCTCCCCTCCCTCCTCTACCCTCCTCCCTCCCTCCCCCCTCCTCTCCCCCCCTCCTCCCCCCTCCTCTCCCCTCCTCCCCCCTCCTCTCCCCTCCTCTCCCTCCCTCCTCTCCCCTCCTCCCCCCTCCTCTCCCCCCCTCCTCCCCCCTCCTCTCCCCTCCTCCTCCCCCCTCCTCTCCCCTCCTCCCCCCTCCTCTCCCCTCCTCTCCCCTCCTCTCCCTCCCTCCTCTCCCCTCCTCTCCCCATGCGTTGGCATGCAATATTTCAAGTTGATGTTGGAAGTCACTGAGGCCAGAAGTCTGTAGCTCCTCAGGGGTAGGATGAGGGGGGAGGTAGGGTGAGGGGGGAGGTAGGGTGAGAGGAGGGGGGTGGACATCTGGTCTCTGAAGGGAGACCCAGAGAACATCAACACAGACATAAAGCTGGAGGTAGCCCGCTGACGACCTTTGAGTCCTGGCGCCCGGATGGCATCAAAATCCCATTAACTCATCGTTCACGAGCCATGGAGTACCCAAGCTCTCTCTCTCTCTCTCTCTCTCTCTCTCTCTCTCTCTCTCTCTCTCTCTCTCTCTCTCTCTCCCTCTCCCTCTCCCTCTCCTCTCCTCTCTCTCTCTCTCTCTCTCTCTCTCTCTCTCTCTCTCTCTCTCTCTCTCTCTCTCTCTCTCTCTCTCTCTCTCTCTCTGGGGAGGAGGGGGTGGAGCCATCAGGTGGTGCTGATGTTGAGGATGGTGGTGGATGGTGTTGATGTGGTCTCCTTCAGGGGGGACTGGGTGGAGGAACATGGTCTGGCTACGTCAGTTGGAGGATGTCGTTTCACTGTCAAACCAACACTCAGTGACCCTTTAAGTGCTTGCAATGTTTTTTTCATATTCCGGAGGATTTACAGTATATATTTACAGTACATTGCACAATATTCAAGGTGTCTCATTTTTATTATTTCTCAGTCAGCCATGTGGAGGTTTATGGGATTATTATTCCTCAGAATGCAAACATTAGAAAAGTGAAGGAAAGTTTAATAGCACCGACAGCTAAACAAAAACGGTTCAGGAGTTTGATTTGAATGAAGGACTTGGAACAGGTCTGTCTGTTCCAGGACATTCCCAGAGTCTTAAGAAGCTAAAGCAATCAGGGGATCTGGACGGTGAACAAGGACTCCAGTGAAAACGCTTCATCTAAATGTTTTACCCAAATAGAGAATTAGCCTCACTGGTCGTGGTGTTAGTCTGATTGCAGCTTATTCCCCTCGTTGGTTCAGTGGTTTTAACGGGAAAAGGTCGACGTGAACTTGCCGCTTTTAAGGTTCCTCTTTCAACACACGGGTCCCCGACTTATGGAGTGAAGTGACTGGTTTGTGTGAGAGGTGTGTGGCGTGAGGTCCTTGGGGACGTTCTCATTACCAAACGCAGAGAGGGAAATAGATGACTCATATTAAGGACTACTTTCATTTTTTTCTCACTTCCTCCGCCTCCATTCCCTTAAATACCACGTTAGGGTTTTACATTAGTGTTATTTCTTCTTTCATCAATGGTTTGTAAATGAACGTACATGTACACATCGTCATCACTTTGCTGTTCTTTTTTATTTATCTGTTATTGTTGGGTATATCTTAAGTTGGGTACTTAAGACAATAAGAAGACCTGTTCAAACTGACCCCTGACCTCCACTCGGAGACGGAGCCCCTCCTTCTCTGCAGCTCCACAGGTGTCTCCGGGGTGGTCAATTAAAGTTGGCACATCCAATCAGGAGCCTGCGTCACCAGAGAGCCCTCCCCCCCCCGCCTGGCTGCGTGCCCGCCGAGAGAGAGAGAGAGAGAGAGAGAGAGAGAGAGAGGAGAGAGAGAGAGAGAGAGAGAGAGAGGAGAGAGAGAGAGAGAGAGAGAGAGAGCGAGCCATCTGGGCAGCCTGCTCCTGAGGTGGCCCCATCCCTCCCTGGACCCCTCCACTTCCTGTCCCCTCCCTCCCCCCTCCCCTGCCCTCTGATCAATTATTATCTCCATGGCGACTCCCGCCCTCCCATCCGCCACCTCTCTGCTCTCAGTCACGCTGCAGTGGTCCGAGGATGATAGCCGTGACCGTCCCGGGTCCTGACAGACGACCACACTCTCTGACAGGTCTAATGAACACAGGTGGATGCCCCACACACACACACACACACACACACACACACGCACGCATGCACGCACGCACGCATGCACACACACGCACACACACACGCACACACGCACGCACGCATGCACACACACACACGCACGCACGCATGCACACGCACACACGCACACACGTACACACGTACACACACACACACACACACACACACACACACACACACACACACACACAAGAAAAGGCACTGAGGTGTGGGTGTGGATGTGACAGAATATTATGTTATAATATAATTATAATAAGATTTTGCAATATTTTTTAATTCATAAGGTTACTGATGTATTATTATTATAACAGTGGTCCGGAACATATTAATAATAATAATAATAATAATACATTTTATTTGTTCGGCGCCTTTCAAGACACCCAAGGACACCATACAGAGCATATATGCTACAGTAAAATTAAAATTATAAAAATATAAAAAAGTAAAAACACTTCACAAAGTGTCCGCAGGGTTTAAAACAAGACAAACAACAGGAAGTAAAATGAAGAAAGGAAGAAAGATGGTACCGTTTATAAGGGATACGCCAGTTAGAACAGATGGGTTTTTAGTTGTGTTTTGTAAGTTGTTATAGAGTCAGACTGTGGGATGTGTAGTGGCAGGGAGCTCCAGAGTCTGGGAGCAGCTGAGAGCTGGAGCCCCCATGGTGCTGAGGAGGGAGCTGGGGACGGGGAGGAGGCCAACGGAGGAAGAGCGGAGGGTGCGGGAGGGGGTGTTCTCCTGGAGGAGGTCAGTGATGTAGATGGGGGTTAGATTGTGGAGAGCTTTGTAGGTGAGTAAGAGGTTTTTGTAGTCAATCCGGTAGCGCACAGGAAGCCAGTGTAGTTGAATGAGAACGGGGGTGATGTGGTCAGATGAGTTAGTGCGGGTGATGATCCGGCCAGTCAGAAGTGCATTGCAGTAATCAATCCGGGACGTGACAAATGAGTGGACCAGGATGTCAGTGCTGGATTGGGACAGAGATGAACGGACTCTGGAGATGTTCCGAAGATGGAAGAAGGCAGTGTGAGTGATGTTGTTAATGTGTGGTACAAATGAGAGGGAGCCGTCCAGAATGACACCGAGGCTTTTTACTTGGGAAGAGAATGGCATGGGGAAGCCGTCGATGATGATGTTTGGAGCTGGGTTGTTTTGTGACTTGGTGAGGGTGGATTTGGAGCCGATGAGCAGGGCCTCAGTTTTGCTAGCGTTGAGCTTGAGGAAATTCCTGCTCATCCAGCTCCTGATGTCCTCTAGACAGGTGGTGAGGGAGGTGGGGGGCAGGGCAGTGGAGGGTTTGGAGGAAATGTAGACCTGTGTGTTGTCGGCGTAGCAGTGAAAGTGAACCCCATGGTGACGGAGGATTTTGCCCAGGGGGAGGAGATATGTGATGAATAGGAGTGGACCCAGTACTGACCCCTGGGGGACACCCAGTGCAACAGAACACCCTGACTTTTGGTTCCCGAGTTGTACAAACTGTTGTCTGTCAGTGAGGTAGGATGTGAACCAGGAGAGCCATATTCAACATTCCCGCCGTGTCTGAAGGTCTCTGGACGGGACGGGTCCACGGGGAGGGAGGGAGGGGGGGGTGGAGTTAACAGGGGGGGGAGGGAGGGTCTCTCTCTGGACGGGACTCTCTCCAGAGAGAGACCAGAAGGCGGCGGGCGGACGGGGGGCTTTTTATTCTGTGGACGCTCGTCATTTCAAGTCATTTTGAACAAAGGTGACGGCTGAGGTGGAAAAACGTGACGCAGTTTGGCGTTCAGCCGTTACACAGCCTGCTGGATTACAATAAGGATTTATTGTTGTTGTTGAATCGCATGAGAAAATGTTGATGAAACGGAATTCAAATCAACTTCCTCTGATTCGCAATAAGTTGATCCGCTGGCTTGAGGAGTTTTTGACTGATTCCAAATTAGTTCATTCGCAAAAGCGGAGATGGAAACAACTTTGTCAAATCAATTCTGAGTAGCGAACTTTGACCTCACGTGACTTACGCCGTCAGCTTCTTCTCAAGCGTTGACCTATGACCCGGCGGCGGTCCGACAGGAGGTCCAGTATCCAGCTGCACATGGATGGGCGTACCCCCATCCATGTGCAGCTGGATACTGGACCTCCTGTCGGACCGCCGCCAGGTGGTGAGGATGGGCAGCACCACATCAGAGCCACTGACCCTCAACACGGGAGCCCCCCAGGGATGCATGCTGAGCCCTCTCCTCTACTCCCTCTACACCCACGACTGCATGGCTATGCACAGCTCCAACGTCATCATCAAGTTTGCTGACGACACGACAGTGATGGGCCTGATCGCCGGCGACGACGAGACAGCCTACAGGGAGGAGGTCGGATCGCTGGAGTAGTGGTGCCAGGAGAACAGCCTCGCCCTCAACGTCAAGAAGACCAAGGAGCTGATCGTGGACTTCAGGAGGCAGAGGGGAGAGCACAGCCCTATCTCCATCGACGGCGTTGCAGTAGAGAGGGTCAGCAGCAGGGGTGGAGTTAACAGGGGGGGGGAGGGAGGGAGGGAGGGAGGGAGGGGTGGAGTTAACAGGGGAGGGGGAGGGAGGGAGGGTGGGAGGGAGGGAGGGGTGGAGTTAGCAGGGGGGGGGGGAGGGAGGGAGGGGGAGGGAGGGAGGGAGGGAGGGGTGAAGTTAACAGGGGGGGGGGAGGGAGGGAGGGAGGGAGGGAGGGAGGGAGGGAGGGAGGGAGGGAGTTAACAGGGGGGGGGGGAGGGAGGGAGGGAGGGAGGGAGGGAGGGAGGGGTGGGTAGGGAGGGAGGGAGGGAGGGAGGGAGGGAGGGAGGGAGGGGTGGAGGTAACAGGGGGGAGGGAGGGAGGGAGGGAGGGAGGGAGGGAGGGAGGGGTGGAGTTAACAGGGGGGGGGAGGGAGGGAGGGTGGGAGGGAGGGAGGGGTGGAGTTAACAGGGGGGGGGGAGGGAGGGAGGGATGGAGGGAGGGAGGGAGGGAGGGGTGAAGTTAACAGGGGGGGGGGAGGGAGGGAGGGAGGGAGGGAGGGGTGGAGTTAACAGGGGGGGAGGGAGGGAGGGAGGGAGGGAGGGAGGGAGGGAGGGGGAGGGAGGGAGGGAGGGAGGGGTGGAGTTAACAGGGGGGGGGGGGGGAGGGAGGGGGAGCCGGTGGTGAAACAAGTCGTATAATTCCTATTTTTACCTTTTTGTGAGCATTTTTTCCTTGCATTTGTTCTCTTTTGTTGTATCATTAGTAGTCGATGGAGCCTGCAGACGTGCTTCTTCACCACACGTTCTAAAGGCTTCACATAACAAGCCCATCATTGGTCTCCTTCTAAATTGGTTCTGGTTCCGGCGGCAGCAGCTCGTTGTAGCGCTGCGCTCCACCGTCTCCTGCGGACACCCTCTACTGAAATATTAATCGCCAAACACTCGTGGATTTACGGAACAAAACAACCACAGACAACGCAACAAAAGACTGGGACTTACCTGCGGAGATCCGGAGGGACAAGGGAGAGCGGGTGGAGGGGAGCCCATTCCCAGACAGGAGCCGCCAAGCCCCGGGGGGCAACAACAAACGCGCCCGCAGGAGAAGGTCCCGTGGCGGCCGACTGGTGAGGACACGCCGGAGGCGATGGAAACCAGCCCTACCTAGCGCCAGGATTTCTACAGAAACGGGGCTGTCCTGACGAAGCAGTGCAGCCACTCTTTGTTTCGGACCGACAGAACCGCTGAGTCCACGGGGAAGCACAAAGGTGGGGCCGTATGCCCATTGGTGAACAACAGCTGGTGGACAGACGTTCAGGTGCTTTCACAACACTGCTCATCTAATCAGGAATTACTGAATTACTGACAATCAAGTGTCACCCTTTTTACTTACTGAGGGAAATCTCTGCTATTCTCATGTTGACGGTTTACATCCAACCACGGGCTGATGGAACATCGCATTGGACTAACTTTACATCGATGTGAGCAAACTTCAGAATCTCTACCCTGAGGCAGTCCCCATTGTAGCGGGGGACTTGAACCACTGCAATTTAAAAAAGGTATTACCAAAATACTATCAACACATCTCATGTCCGACAAGACACAACAAGACTCTTGATCACCGTTACACCACCATCAAGCACGCTTATCGCGCTGTTGCATTGTTGCATTGGATTACAAAAACAAATTGGAATTATAGTTTGGGGGCTCTGACACCAGACGTATGTGGCAAGGTCTGAGGGTCCTCTCCAACTACAAGGGGAGCTCAGGGGCAGTCACCAACAACCACCCTAACCTACAAGATGAGCTGAACACGCTGAGCCGACCAACAAATTGAACATTCACCCAGAGGACTACGTTCTACAACTGTCCGAGTCCGAGGTCCGCAGAAACTTCAGGAGGGTGAAGGCAGGGAAGGGAGCCGGCCCAGACGGAGTTCCATCCCGCGTCTTGAAGATCTGCGCTGACCAGCTGGCTCCTGTGTTCAGCGACATCTACAATGCATCACTTCAACAGTCTGTCGTCCCAGCGTGCTTCAAAGAGACAACCATTGTGTGGTTACCCAAATAGACCAAGGTAACATGCCTCAATGATTATAGTCCAGTGGCTTTAACACCCATAGCCATGAAGTGCCTGGAGAAATGTAATGTCGCATATAAACTTCCCTAGACCCAAGTCAGTCCCTAGACCCACTCCAGTTAGCATACAGACAGGTCTGTAGACGACACCATTTCCCTGGCACTACACACGGCCCTGCAGCACCTAGACAGGAGGGACACCTACGTCAGACTGCCGTTCATTGACAGCTCGGCGTTCAACACCATCGTTCCCTCCAAGCTGGTCTTGAAACTGAGGGACCTAGGTCTGGGCGCCCCCATCTGTAACTGGATTATAGACTTCCTGACGGGCAGGCCTCAAGTGATGAAGATTGGGAACAACATCTCATCCACTCTGGTCCTCAACACCGGAGCACCCACAGGCTGCTGCCTCAGTCCCCGGCTGTACTCGCTGTACTGCCACGCACAGCAATAATCAGATTATCAAATTTGGTCATCCGCCTGATTAACGAGGAGGATGAAACAGAGTTCAGAGATGAGGTGGTCCGGCTCACGCGATGGTGCGAGGACAACTGCCTTGCACTGAATGTCATCAAGACTAAGGAGCTCATCGTGGACTTCCTGTCCAGCATCACACCACTCTCCTCTCCAGCCAGGCTCCTCTGCCTCCCCCTCGTGTCCACCTGGGGTTACTACACCCAGGAGAACGAGTCACGTCACCTTCGTTCCCTATTCCAACAAGGCTCCCTACTTATACCCCGCTCTCCTGTTCACTTCAACCTAAGATTCTGTGATTCCCCGTGAAGACCCTGATCTCCGTGGAGACCCTGATCTCCGTGGAGACCCTGATCTCCGTGTCCTCCTCCTCTTTCCCCATTGGACTATTTTGCTTGTTTGTTCCTTTGTTGGATTTTTCGACTTAGATTTTTACCCCTGGATATTCTTGTGTTCATTTTGGACTTCAGCCTTCTGCCCGCAGCACATGATACAATATATATATAATGATATATATATCTATATATAGATATATATATGTATATATATATCTATATATAGATATATATATACAACACCCCCTGTTTGGATTTCCATTCCTCACTCACGTAAGTCGCTGTCCACATGGTATTATTACTGTCCACATGGTATTATTACTGTCCACATGGTATTATTACTGTCCACATGGTATTATTACTGTACACATGGTATTATTACTGTACACATGGTATTATTACTGTACACATGGTATTATTACTTCCGTAATTGACACATAGTTGGTTGTTCACACCTCATATCACTTTATTCATTGGAGCAATATCCAATCAAGACGCCGAGGGGTTTGACCTCCTTTTGGCCTCAGACTCTGTCTGTACTACCAAGGGCCAACTACCATCCATGTGTGGCCCTTCACTTCCACTCCACCATCAGCCCGGGACCCCGGGGGAAGTCGTCTGCTGTTTACGTTTCCTGGGACTACAGATTTCCGACAACCTTAGCGTGGACCTGCAACACGGAGGTCATGCTGAAGAAGGCCCACCAGCGCCTCTATGCTCTGCGGTGCCTCAGGAGAAGAGGAATAGGGAACTTCTACCGCGGCCCCGTAGAGAGCGTCCTGACGGGTGGCGTCACCGTGTGGTACGGAGACACCACTGAACGGGACAAGAAAGACATCCAGAGGGTCGTGAGGCAGAGAAGATCATGGGGTGTGCACTTCCATGCGTTGAGGAGATCTTTAGGACCAGATGTAGGAAGAAGGCCATCTCCATCACTAAGGACCACAACCACCCTGGGCTCCATCTCTTCTCCCCCCTACCGTCTGGTCGCCGGTTCCTCAGCATCCGTACAGCAAGGACTACCAGGTTTAAGGATAGTTTTTATCCACAGGCAGTGACCTACTGAACTGCTAGGAGTGCTGCCACTATCATAACATGTCATTAACATTACACGATCATAACATGTCATTAACATTACACTATCATAACATGTCATTAACATTACACTATCATAACATGTCATTAACATGACACTATCATAACATGTCATTAACATGACACTATCATAACATGTCATTAACATGACACTATCATAACATGTCATTAACATGACACTATCATAACATGTCATTAACATTACACTATCATAACATGTCATTAACATGACATATCATAACATGTCATTAACATTACACTATCATAACATGTCATTAACATGACACTATCATAACATGTCATTAA
>CM051014.1:25919732-25984732 GCA_027704905.1 Muraenolepis orangiensis | reverse complement strand
CACGCACACACACACACGCGCACACACACGCACACACACGCACATGCACACACACACACACACACACACTCACACTCATGCACACAACAATGAAAGAACCTAAATATTGTGCTGAACTCACAGGGAACATAATCAGTGAGCGCGTTGAGGGTTGAGGGTTGAGGGTTGAGGGTTGAGGGTTGAGGGTTGAGGTTCAGGGTTCAGGGTGAACCAGAGACACAGCAAGAACCAGAGGACACAAACTGCTGTTAAAACACGTGATCTATGATGTTAATGAGTTTGAATCCTGGAGAACAGAGCAGATGGAACATGCTAGAGCTTTCTCTCTAGTGTGTGTGCTGGAGGCTGTTCTAACCTGTGGGCCTTGATTAACAAGGACCCACAGGTGAGCAGCCTCACCAGACAATCAGTCTGACTGGGGCCAGATGAGGCTGCTTCAACCAGACTCTAATCAGCCTGACTGGGGCCAGATGAGGCTGCTTCAACCAGACTCTAATCAGCCTGACTGGGGCCAGGTGAGGCTGCTTCAACCAGACTCTAATCAGCCTGACTGGGGCCAGGTGAGGCTGCTTCAACCAGACTCTAATCAGCCTGACTGGGGCCAGGTGAGGCTGCTTCAACCAGACTCTAATCAGTCTGACTGGGGCCAGATGAGGCTGCTTCAACCAGACTCTAATCAGTCTGACTGGGGCCAGGTGAGGCTGCTTCAACCAGACTCCAATCAGTCTGACTGGGGCCAGGTGAGGCTGCTTCAACCAGACTCTAATCAGTCTGACTGGGGCCAGGTGAGGCTGCTTCAACCAGACTCTAATCAGTCTGACTGGGGCCAGGTGAGGCTGCTTCAACCAGACTCTAATCAGTCTGACTCGGGCAGGTGAGGCTGCTTCAACCAGACTATAATCAGTCTGACTCAGGCAGGTGAGGCTGCTTCAACCAGACTCTAATCAGTCTGACTCTGGCAGGTGAGGCTGCTTCAACCAGACTCTAATCAGTCTGACTGGGGCCAGGCGAGGCTGCTTCAACCAGACTCTAATCAGTCTGACTCAGGCAGGTGAGGCTGCTTCAACCAGACTCTAATCAGCCTGACTGGGACCAGGTGAGGCTGCTTCAACCAGACTCTAATCAGTCTGACTGGGGCCAGGTGAGGCTGCTTCAACCAGACTCTAATCAGTCTGACTCAGGCAGGTGAGGCTGCTTCAACCAGACTCTAATCAGTCTGACTCTGGCAGGTGAGGCTGCTTCAACCAGACTCTAATCAGTCTGACTCTGGCAGGTGAGGCTGCTTCAACCAGACTCTAATCAGTCTGACTCAGGCAGGTGAGGCTGCTTCAACCAGACTCTAATCAGTCTGACTCTGGCAGGTGAGGCTGCTTCAACCAGACTCTAATCAGTCTGACTCAGGCCAGGTGAGGCTGCTTCAACCAGACTCTAATCAGTCTGACTCGGGCAGGTGAGGCTGCTTCAACCAGACTCTAATCAGTCTGACTCAGGCAGGTGAGGCTGCTTCAACCAGACTCTAATCAGTCTGACTGGGCTCAGGTGAGGCTGCTTCAACCAGACTCTAATCAGTCTGACTCAGGCAGGTGAGGCTGCTTCAACCAGACTCTAATCAGTCTGACTCGGGCAGGTGAGGCTGCTTCAACCAGACTCTAATCAGTCTGACTCGGGCCAGGTGAGGCTGCTTCAACCAGACTCTAATCAGTCTGACTCGGGCAGGTGAGGCTGCTTCAACCAGACTCTAATCAGTCTGACTCAGGCAGGTGAGGCTGCTTCAACCAGACTCTAATCAGTCTGACTCGGCAGGTGAGGCTGCTTCAACCAGACTCTAATCAGTCTGACTCAGGCAGGTGAGGCTGCTTCAACCAGACTCTAATCAGTCTGACTGGGGCCAGGTGAGGCTGCTTCAACCAGACTCTAATCAGTCTGACTGGAGCCAGGTGAGGCTGCTTCAACCAGACTCTAATCAGTCTGACTCAGGCAGGTGAGGCTGCTTCAACCAGACTCTAATCAGTCTGACTGGGCCAGGTGAGGCTGCTTCAACCAGACTCTAATCAGTCTGACTGGGGCCAGGTGAGGCTGCTTCAACCAGACTCTAATCAGTCTGACTCAGGCAGGTGAGGCTGCTTCAACCAGACTCTAATCAGTCTGACTCTGGCAGGTGAGGCTGCTTCAACCAGACTCTAATCAGTCTGACTCGGCAGGTGAGGCTGCTTCAACCAGACTCTAATCAGTCTGACTGGGGCCAGGTGAGGCTGCTTCAACCAGACTCTAATCAGTCTGACTCAGGCAGGTGAGGCTGCTTCAACCAGACTCTAATCAGCCTGACTGGGACCAGGTGAGGCTGCTTCAACCAGACTCTAATCAGTCTGACTGGGGCCAGGTGAGGCTGCTTCAACCAGACTCTAATCAGTCTGACTCAGGCAGGTGAGGCTGCTTCAACCAGACTCTAATCAGTCTGACTGGGCCAGGTGAGGCTGCTTCAACCAGACTCTAATCAGTCTGACTGGGGCCAGGTGAGGCTGCTTCAACCAGACTCTAATCAGTCTGACTGGGCCAGGTGAGGCTGCTTCAACCAGACTCTAATCAGTCTGACTGGGGCCAGGTGAGGCTGCTTCAACCAGACTCTAATCAGTCTGACTGGGGCCAGGTGAGGCTGCTTCAACCAGACTCTAATCAGTCTGACTCAGGCAGGTGAGGCTGCTTCAACCAGACTCTAATCAGTCTGACTGGGCCAGGTGAGGCTGCTTCAACCAGACTCTAATCAGTCTGACTGGGCCAGGTGAGGCTGCTTCAACCAGACTCTAATCAGTCTGACTCAGGCAGGTGAGGCTGCTTCAACCAGACTCTAATCAGTCTGACTCTGGCAGGTGAGGCTGCTTCAACCAGACTCTAATCAGTCTGACTCAGGCAGGTGAGGCTGCTTCAACCAGACTCTAATCAGTCTGACTGGGCCAGGTGAGGCTGCTTCAACCAGACTCTAATCAGTCTGACTGGGGCCAGGTGAGGCTGCTTCAACCAGACTCTAATCAGTCTGACTCAGGCAGGTGAGGCTGCTTCAACCAGACTCTAATCAGTCTGACTCTGGCAGGTGAGGCTGCTTCAACCAGACTCTAATCAGTCTGACTCAGGCAGGTGAGGCTGCTTCAACCAGACTCTAATCAGTCTGACTGGGGCCAGGTGAGGCTGCTTCAACCAGACTCTAATCAGTCTGACTCAGGCAGGTGAGGCTGCTTCAACCAGACTCTAATCAGCCTGACTGGGCCAGGTGAGGCTGCTTCAACCAGACTCTAATCAGTCTGACTCGGGCCAGGTGAGGCTGCTTCAACCAGACTCTAATCAGTCTGACTCAGGCAGGTGAGGCTGCTTCAACCAGACTCTAATCAGTCTGACTCAGGCAGGTGAGGCTGCTTCAACCAGACTCTAATCAGTCTGACTCAGGCAGGTGAGGCTGCTTCAACCAGACTCTAATCAGTCTGACTCGGCAGGTGAGGCTGCTTCAACCAGACTCTAATCAGTCTGACTCAGGCAGGTGAGGCTGCTTCAACCAGACTCTAATCAGTCTGACTCAGGCAGGTGAGGCTGCTTCAACCAGACTCTAATCAGTCTGACTGGGGTCAGGTGAGGCTGCTTCAACCAGACTCTAATCAGTCTGACTCAGGCAGGTGAGGCTGCTTCAACCAGACTCTAATCAGTCTGACTCAGGCAGGTGAGGCTGCTTCAACCAGACTCTAATCAGTCTGACTCAGGCAGGTGAGGCTGCTTCAACCAGACTCTAATCAGTCTGACTCAGGCAGGTGAGGCTGCTTCAACCAGACTCTAATCAGTCTGACTCAGGCAGGTGAGGCTGCTTCAACCAGACTCTAATCAGTCTGACTCAGGCAGGTGAGGCTGCTTCAACCAGACTCTAATCAGTCTGACTCAGGCAGGTGAGGCTGCTTCAACCAGACTCTAATCAGTCTGACTCGGGCCAGGTGAGGCTGCTTCAACCAGACTCTAATCAGTCTGACTGGGCCAGGTGAGGCTGCTTCAACCAGACTCTAATCAGTCTGACTCAGGCAGGTGAGGCTGCTTCAACCAGACTCTAATCAGTCTGACTGGGCCAGGTGAGGCTGCTTCAACCAGACTCTAATCAGTCTGACTGGGGCCAGGTGAGGCTGCTTCAACCAGACTCTAATCAGTCTGACTCAGGCAGGTGAGGCTGCTTCAACCAGACTCTAATCAGTCTGACTCTGGCAGGTGAGGCTGCTTCAACCAGACTCTAATCAGTCTGACTGGGGTCAGGTGAGGCTGCTTCAACCAGACTCTAATCAGTCTGACTCAGGCAGGTGAGGCTGCTTCAACCAGACTCTAATCAGTCTGACTCAGGCAGGTGAGGCTGCTTCAACCAGACTATAATCAGTCTGACTCAGGCAGGTGAGGCTGCTTCAACCAGACTATAATCAGTCTGACTCAGGCAGGTGAGGCTGCTTCAACCAGACTCTAATCAGTCTGACTCAGGCAGGTGAGGCTGCTTCAACCAGACTCTAATCAGTCTGACTCAGGCAGGTGAGGCTGCTTCAACCAGACTCTAATCAGTCTGACTCAGGCAGGTGAGGCTGCTTCAACCAGACTCTAATCAGTCTGACTCAGGCAGGTGAGGCTGCTTCAACCAGACTCTAATCAGTCTGACTCGGGCCAGGTGAGGCTGCTTCAACCAGACTCTAATCAGTCTGACTCGGGCCAGGTGAGGCTGCTTCAACCAGACTCTAATCAGTCTGACTCAGGCAGGTGAGGCTGCTTCAACCAGACTCTAATCAGTCTGACTCGGGCAGGTGAGGCTGCTTCAACCAGACTCTAATCAGTCTGACTGGGGCCAGGTGAGGCTGCTTCAACCAGACTCTAATCAGTCTGACTCAGGCAGGTGAGGCTGCTTCAACCAGACTCTAATCAGTCTGACTCTGGCAGGTGAGGCTGCTTCAACCAGACTCTAATCAGTCTGACTCTGGCAGGTGAGGCTGCTTCAACCAGACTCTAATCAGTCTGACTCAGGCAGGTGAGGCTGCTTCAACCAGACTCTAATCAGTCTGACTCAGGCAGGTGAGGCTGCTTCAACCAGACTCTAATCAGTCTGACTCAGGCAGGTGAGGCTGCTTCAACCAGACTCTAATCAGTCTGACTCAGGCAGGTGAGGCTGCTTCAACCAGACTCTAATCAGTCTGACTCTGGCAGGTGAGGCTGCTTCAACCAGACTCTAATCAGTCTGACTCAGGCAGGTGAGGCTGCTTCAACCAGACTCTAATCAGTCTGACTCAGGCAGGTGAGGCTGCTTCAACCAGACTCTAATCAGTCTGACTCAGGCAGGTGAGGCTGCTTCAACCAGACTCTAATCAGTCTGACTCAGGCAGGTGAGGCTGCTTCAACCAGCCACCAACCACACACAGACTCCACATTTTAGTTGAGTTAGTCAACCACTGACACACCAACCACACACACGCGTGCACACACACACACACACACACACACACACACACACACACACACACACACACACACACACACACACACACACACACACACACACACACACACACACACACACACACACACACACATACATACACACACATACAGTGCACACACACAAATACACACACACACACACACACACTGCACACCCACACTAGACAAACTATGCAAGTCAGGCGTGCTATCAGGAGAGCCTGTTTGACCCATGGTAGCTTCATGCTCTGTTGGCCCTTCTCTGAGCGGTCTGATCGCTGGTCTATCCCAGTTCCACACAGGACACAGACACTAAGTTCATTACTTAAATACATTTAAGTTACTCTTTGCATCCTACTTTTTCTGTCTCTTTTTCATTTTGTTTATGTGGTGCCTTTTGGTTTTTCATATATATTTGTTATTTATTATGAACAATGATAAGGGCTTCTTTTTTCTACATTTTAAAGGCTTTGATTAAAGATGAATTATGGAGTTCTGCCACGTCTCCAGTGCTGTTCAATCAACTTCAATCTAATAAAAACATACATTTTCGAATATTTCATGAATATTTCATTATCCTGGTCAAAATCGATTTAATCAAATGTTGTTTTTACAAAAAGAAATTGCATTTTACCCCAAAAATCAGGTGTTCTGTTGGTCCCCATCAGTCACAGTCCACTGAGGAGCTGTGTGTCCCTTTAAGAACATCACTCAATGTTCTCATGAGAAGACAGAACATAACATAACATAACATAACATAACATAACCTCTCTTACTATCTGATTTAGAAGTTTTTATTAAGTGAGTTGGATGTCGTAGACGTAGAACATAACGTCCACCCTGTTAGGCCTAAGTATTGAAGATATCAATCAAATTTAATAATTTAATAAAGAATTATAGATATAGATACTTTATCAAGTATGCAATGTCATGTCAGCCATTATGCTAACACAGGCATATTAAGGCTAACTTTAGCTCAAAACACTATATAGTAGACACTATATAGTAATGTTGACTTATAACACAATGTGATGCCATGTATGCATGCAGGGTTTTCCCTTTATGCAGCATGTTTTAGTGCATTTTATTGCCTGTGGTTGTCTTACACTGATAAGCTAACCCATAGCGATGGGATGAGCACCTGTTGGACCCAGGTGCTGCTGCTGCTAAAGATCCTCAGGGAAACACTGATTTGTATATTATATTGTATATTATTATGTATAGGATATAGGTATATTATATTGTATATTATTATGTATAGGATATAGGTATATTATATTGTATATTATTATGTATAGGATATAGGTATATTACCTCAAGATGTCAGCTGGTATGCAGATGACCAACGTTTCACACACATTAACACACATACATAACACACCACACACATTCAGTTCAAACTGTGTGTGTGTGTGTGTGTGTGGTTGGCTGGTTGGTTGAAGCAGCCTCACCTGCCTGAGTCAGACTGATTGTGTGGTGGAGGCTGTTGATTAACAATGATGACCCACTCCACTCTACACACAAGTTATTTTCCTGTTTGTGTTCCAGTTCTTCCTTGGTCCATTATTAAACCAAGTTTATTTATGTTAATATTATTCATTAAATCACATGAAGGTGTTGTCATTTGTTGGTGTTTTGTCCACCCTGTTATGTTGGTATTTTTCTATCAGTTTAATTCATTTACCAAATACCAAGTGTATATTTGGAGTTACATAAAGATATGGAAGGGGTTGATTATACATGCTGTTAACTTAGAGTAATTATTATCATAATTAAATTAGCTTAAGTGGAAGAATATGTCCCATTCTCTCATAATGTGAAGTTGTTTTTCTCAATATATGCGGTTTAAAAATAATTGTATTGTAAAAAGAATATCTGAATAGAGTTAGAAACAAATAATTGTAATAGCAATCAAGCACTGAAAACCCAATTTAACAGTTATGTCTCTAGGGTGGACATATCCCGTGTGACACATTCTTAATATATCTAAATATAAAACCATTTAGGTGCCTGAGCTCGACCAATATGTTTTTTAGTTAATTAGATATGTCCTTTATAAAAGAAAACATTAAAATATAGTACATACTTCCACACACTTCATAAATTAGACCAACAAAGATCATTCAACATTTAGTATGTTTTTTTTTCTTAATTGAGTTGATATTCAATTATGATCCATGTATGTATTCACTCCTAGTGGTCGTAGTAGTGACACTCTGGATGCTGTACTATTCCGGTGCACCAGATGGCGCTGTCTTCACTTCCACACACACACACACACACACACACACACACACACACACACATCTCTGTTGAACACCTGACCGGATATGCATTTTCAAAACATCATCTTTGGTTGCACCACCTCTCTCCCCACTGCGACGTGTGTTGTCTTCTCGTTTTAAGCTAGTGTTTCCCCGGGGAGGAGGGGGGTTGATTGAGTCTAAATGTTCTACACGTCCCCGTTGGTATACCGCGGAGAAGGCATGGCGGCCCCTCTGCTGGAGTTCGAGAGGGAGATGGTCCTGGGGCTCATGGGCTCCGACGGGCTGCTGGTGGCCGCCGAGGGGCTGGGCGTCGACCGCATCCTCCTGCACCTCCTCCGGGTCTACTCCGACGAGGGGAGCCTGGTGCTGCTGATCAACACCACCCCACCTGAACAGGTGATAGCCCTGACCTGAGAACACACACCTGTAGGGGGGTTACATCTAACAGGTGATAGCCCTGACCTGAGAACACACACATGTAGGGGGGGTTACATCTAACAGGTGATAGCCCTGACCTGAGAACACACACATGTAGGGGGGGTTACATCTAACAGGTGATAGCCCTGACCTGAGAACACACACATGTAGGGGGGTTACATCTAACAGGTGATAGCCCTGACTGAGACACACATGTGGGGGGGGTTACATCGAACAGGTGATAGCCCTGACCTGAGAACACACACATGTAGGGGGGGTTACATCTAACAGGTGATAGCCCTGACCTGAGAACACACATGTAGGGGGGGGGTTACATCGAACAGGTGATAGCCCTGACCTGGGGACCCATGTAGGGAGGGGGGGGGGGGTTACATCTTATTATGCAATAAGATGTAACCCCCCCTCCCCCTACATGTGTTACCAGGTCACTGACCTGTCAAGGGCTCACCTGTTCCTCATCTCACAGCACAAGTATAGAACAGAGAAAAGAAGTTGGCATCTAAACCGGAGTGCAAATGTACCAGTAAAGTCCATGGTAATATATAATGAACAGTGGTTAAATAGGATGCTAAACGACTACTAAAAGAGAGTACCTAGAGTAGGTATGAGTTATGTGTAGAATTCTAGGTATGTATACTGTATATAAAGGTAAGTATACAAGTATCAACAGGTAGTGAGCAGGGGTATGCAGTTATATCAACAGTTGGTGATTAATATATATATATATATATATATATATATATATATATATATATATATATATATATATATATATAGTGCTGCTCGAAAGTATGTGAACCCCCTAGACATGGTCATTGTAATTGTACAAAAATGTAAAATAACCTTATTAAATGTATATCCAAACACCAATTTGTAAAGCAGGACTTTCCAAATAATGGACACAAACAAAGAAAAATGATGTATTTTCATTATTTATTCAAAAAAAGTGGTTTCTCCCACAAAAACTGAAAATATGACTTGTGCAAAAGTATGTGAACCCTTTTGGTTAATAGCGTGTGGCACCTCCTTTTGCAGCCATTACTGCAATCAAACGTTTTCTATAGCCACTGACCAGTCTCTCGCATCTGCTGTGGGGGATTTTTGCCCACTCTTCCTTGCAGAACTCAGCCAGTTGAGAAAGGTTGGAGGGACATCTGGCATGTACCCCCCGCTTCAGGTCTAGCCACAACATTTCAATTGGATTGAGGTCCGGACTTTGACTTGGCCAATCCAGAGTACGAATCCTCTTTTTTCTGAACCATTCCTTGGTAGATTTGCTGGTATGTTTTGGGTCGTTGTCTTGTTGAAAAACCCATTTACGGCCCAGTTTCAACTTCCTGACTGATGGCTGGAGATTCTTATCAAGAATTTGCTGATACACTTCAGAATTCATGTTTCCCTGGATGATATGGAGTTGTCCAGGTCCAGAAGCAGAGAAGCAGCCCCATACCTTAACATTTCCACCACCATGCTTCACTGTTGGGATGAGGTTCTTTTCTTCATGTGCTGTGTTGGTTTTTCTCCAAACAAAGCGCTTACGATTATGACCAAATAATTCTATTTTGGACTCATCTGTCCAGAGAATGGACTTCCAGAAGGCCTCTGGTTTGTCCAAGTTCTCTCTGGCAAAGTTTAAACGGGCAGCTTTGTTCTTTTTGGAGAGCAGAGGCTTCCTTCTAGCAACCCTCCCATGAATGTCGTGTTGGTTCAATTTTCGTCTAATTGTAGACGCATGACATTTACACCTGACGCTGCCAGAGAGCTCTGCAACTCTTTAGAGGTGATGTGTGGGTTGTCCTTTACCTGATTTATTATTCTACGGGTGCTTCTTGATGTTAGTTTTAATGGGCGTCCACTTCTAGGCAAAGATGCGGTCATCTTGGACGCCCTCCATTTGTAAATTATTTGCCTCACCGTGGATGGATGGAGCTGGAATCGTTTGGAGATTGTCTTGTAGCCTTCTCTAGACTGATGGGCTGTCAGTACCATTTTCTTGATTTCCTCGGGTATCTCCTTTCCTCTTGGCATGGTTGATTCGTATGGGTACACCCTGGCACTGCAGTCGTTTGGTTGTTTTTCTCTCTCTTTTAATCTGTGTTGTCCAACCCTTTTCCTAATGATGTCTCATTTGATTGGTTTGCTTAATTGACTAATTAAGCACCCAAAAGTGTTTCACCTGAATCTGTTACCTCCTTGACTTTACCAATACAGCTGGGGGTTCACTTACTTTTGCACATCCACTAATTCCATGTTTCATGTATTTTTTTGGCTACTCACACAATTCCCTCTAAAAAAGTACATGGAACTGTTAAACATAAACCTGACATTTCATATATGTAAAACTTGTGATGATAAAATAGGAAAATCATGGTAAAACAACAGAAAACTCTTAACTGTTCAAGGGGTTCACATACTTTCGAGCAGCACTGTATATACCGTAAGTACATTAAAAATGTACATGGCTATCATACAGGTGTGTCAACTATAAATCTGTAGTAGAGGTAGGGAGTTTTGATTACAGTACAAGGCCGTGGAAGACCTTGAAGGTGAAAGGGTATTGTCAGCAAATTAAGGTTGGTTTAGAGACATACCTGTTTAAAATGTAAATGAATCAAATCCCAAACCAGATTTAGATTATTATTAGAACTGCTTGAACCACTACACCACATTGCGATGTCCCTACCCAGTGTGTTTCGGTGGGTTCTAGCATGTGCATTTACTTCACCATCTGACCGATGGCATTTGATACACACAATAATCCCAACTTGGTTTCTCATCGTCACCCCCCCCCCCTCAGGAGTATTTCACGGAGCAGCTGCGTGCGGAGGGTGTGACCGACCTGCCCAGGACGGTGACCAGCGACATCCCGAGCTCCGAGCGCTACCAGGTGTACATCGAGGGAGGGGTTCTGTACGTCACCAGCCGGATCCTGGTGGTGGACTTCCTCACCGACCGCATCCCGGCTGATCTCATATCAGGTGTTTAGGGATGCATGCTTTTGAGTTGAGTTTTGGGTTTGATATATTCAGACCTTTTGATAGTTATCAGCTCCATATAAAACCCTTGTGTTACAACATTGATTTACATACTGAATGTATTTACTCCATGTCTGTGCCCCAGTCTGTAGTGCGTCGTCGCCTGCTGACTGTTATTCTGTTTTTGTTTTGCCAAAGTGCCAAAGGCGCTCCCCCTAGTGGACAGCCGTAGCGCTACACTACCGTCTAACCCCTGTGCCGCTGCCCTCCTCCAGGTATCTTGGTGTACCGCGCCCACAAGATCATCGAGTCGTGCCAGGAGGCCTTCATCCTGCGTCTGTTCCGGCAGAAGAACAAGACGGGCTTCATCAAGGCCTTCACCGACAAGGCTACCGCCTTCTCCTCGGGCTTCTGCCAGGTGGAGCGGGTCATGAGGAACCTCTTCGTCAAGAAGCTCTTCCTCTGGCCCAGGTACAGAGGGGTCAGGACACACACACACACATACACACACACACATTATATTAGTAAGGTTGTCTGTGATTTGTTCATCAGTCTTGTTTATTGTGATGTGTTGCATTGTCATTTTTCTCTTGCCAACTCTTTTGATGATCAAATCATTACCGTTATCATCCAAGACTGTGCCTGATTTGGTCTCCAGGTTCCAGGCCTCGGTGAACGCGTCTCTGGACCGGCACAAGCCCGAGGTGGTGGAGCTCCACGTGGAGCTGACCCCGGCCATGAGGGCCATCCAGAGCTCCATCATGGACATCATGAGCGCCTGCCTGAAGGAGCTGAAACGCTTCAACCCCAGCCTGGAGGCGGAGGACCTCTCCCTGGAGAACACCCTGGGGAGGGCCTTCGATAAGGTCCGGAGGGCGGGGTCTAACTAGCCAGCCTCACGGCGGTCTTAACCCGGCTGTTATGGGTTATATTTGTATTTATTCATCCAAGCAAGAAGTACATCCTATTTTCTCTCATTTGTAATTGTTTGTATAATAGATTTATATTACTTAGTAGTTGTATATATATATTGCATTTAACCAGGTAGACAGTAGATATTTCGAATGAAAAGACATTACGAACACCGTTAAACTATGTCTGAGCAGGGCAAGTTTAGAAGATAACGTCCTCTGATATCCGCATCCCCAGATCCCTCATAAACGTCCTTGCCGTGTTTTGCACGACACGCTTCCTACAAGCTGTGGTTTGAGTGCCGTTTGTGTTTCCTTCTTCGTCCCTCACCCCCACCCAGACCGTCCGCCACTACCTGGACCCCCTGTGGCACCAGCTGGGGGCCAAGACCAAGGGGCTGGTCCAGGACCTAAAGGTGCTGCGGGTGCTGCTCCTCTACCTCACCCAGTACGACTGCGTCACCTTCCTCAACCTCCTGGAGTCCCTGCGCTCCAGCCAGAAGAACTTTGGCAGCAACTCCGGTGAGAAAAGCACCGGAATACGGGACCGTCGGACTCTCGGGCCGAAAGGTTCCGAGTTCGATTTCCCCCCCCTCCCGGTCTACCTGTAGGCCTCCTTGAGTGAGACGCCTCTAAAGTCTTCCCAGCTCCTGAGATGTGTCTGATTTCACTTTGGATGACGGACGATAGGCCTCATCATGCAAGAGCATTTTTCTTTCTCTGAACTTGATTGATACTTTTGTGTGTGACACGTTCAGTGTCCTTCAGAGTTTGCTGAAACGCTTGTCAGTAAACATTCAAAAAGGCACCTGGTCGAGAAGAACAAGTCCTCCTCATCAAGTCCTCCTCCGTCAGTAATGGCATCGCACTCTACGTCAATCGCGTCTAGACCACTCTTGAGGGTTTTAGTGAATGCTCGTACACACAATTCAAGCACATTGTAAATCATTTAAGTAATGTTATGCAACATCACAATCACTGACTTTATGCCGTCTGAAGGTGTTACCCCGTGCTATAGAACAGGTGGTTGTGGGTGTTGTAGCAGGGTCTGGGTGTTTAAAGTGTGACATGCTCTCCCCGTGGGTTTGGTCTGGGTGTTTAAAGTGTGACATGCTCTCCCCGTGGGTTTGGTCCGGGTGTTTAAAGTGTGACATGCTCTCCCGTAGGCTGGCTGTTCCTGGACTCCAGCACCTCCATGTTTATGAACGCCAGGAGCAGAGTGTACCGCTACCCCGAGAACCAGAAGAAACAGAAGTTGGGCCTGGAAGCAAACGCCAAGCCTCTGACCGCCGCCGCCGCTGGTAATGCACAGTGCAATGACTCAAAGAAAGAAAGACTTAACTTGATGGTTCTACGCAGGACCCATGTGCTTTGAGTGTCTACGGGTCAGCGTGTTGTGTTCAAAGTTCTGTACAAAGAACGAAGATCATGTTTAACTGTGTGTGTGTGTGTGTGTGTGTGTGTGTGTGTGTGTGTGTGTGTGTGTGTGTGTGTGTGTGTGTGTGTGTGTGTGTGTGTGTGTGTGTGTGTGTGTGTGTGTGTGTGTGTGTGTGTGTGTGTGTGTGTGTGTGTGTGTGTGTGTGTGTGACAGAGGGGAAGCGAGAGCTGGTGCTTGAAAAGAGCCCCAAATGGGCGGCTCTGGCGGAGGTCCTGGAGGAGATCGAGACGGCCAACCGGGACACAGACCACCAGCGAGGTGTGCCCTGCTGCAGACCATCATACCACTGGTCACGGCTAATGCAGAAGTGATGCACACACACTCTGTCAGTTGTCGATCATGCGTACCTTAAAATGTATCTTCACCACTCATATACTCATTTAGCAGATGCTTTTATTCAAAATATGATATGTATATCATTTTTTTTCTACGTTAATCAGCAAGTTTAGGTGCCTGACAGGACTTAAGACTTAAATCAGGAGGATTTATAATCCTCTTTATTGGTCACATACACGCATGTTTCTCTGCATTTAACCCATCCTAGTGTTAGGAGCAGTGTGTACATGCGTGTTTGTAACCCAGATCTCCTCTTCCCCTTTGACCCTAAAGGCCGCGTGATGATCTGCGCCAGTGACGACCGTACCTGCGCCCAGCTCCACCAGCTGGTCAGCCGCGGGCCGGACGCCCTGCTCCACCGGCTCTACGCACGCACCATCGCCAAGAAGGACCCCAACGCCGCTGCCGCCCTCCACCTGGAGTCCCACCGCCAGGGCCGAGGCTGGGCCAAGAGCAAGCCCCGCAAGATGGGGGTCCCCGGGGGCGATGCGCTCGAGGAGGAGGAGGAGGAGGAGGAGGAGGAGGAGGAGGAGGAGGAGCCGCTCAAGCTGGACCTGTCGTCTGACTGCTACTACGGCGTGCTGCGGGAGCCGCTGACCGTCATCCACCCGCTGCGGGGCTGCACCGACCCCTACAGCCTGACGCGGGTACTGCACGAGGTGGAGCCCAGCTTCGTGGTGCTGTATGACGCCGAGCTCAGCTTTGTCCGCCAGCTGGAGATCTACAGGGCCAGCCGCCCAGGGAAGCCCCTGAGGTACGAGGGGCAGGATACACATTATGGACGGAATTACTAAATGGTATAACGGCCCTTGACACTAAATCAATCTTGTTTTAGCGCTTGTCTTGTTTTCGTTGGTTCAGAGTGTATTTCCTGATCTATGGAGGCTCCACAGAGGAACAGCGCTATCTCACTGAGCTGTCCAAGGAGAAGAAAGCCTTCGAACATCTCATCAGGTGTGTTAAACAAATAAATAGGCAGTTATGTTGTTGTGTTCCAGTGTTGCGTTTTGGGGTGCCTGTAAAATAGGGCTGTTCTTTAAGCTGGTTGTTCTATGATGTGTTATATTGAGGTGTGTTAAACATGCCCCGCCTCTTTGTGGTCCTCTTACAGAGAGAAGGCGTCCATGGTGGTGCCGGAAGAGAGGGAGGGGCGAGAAGACACCAATCTGGACCTGGCCAGGAACCTGGAGCCGGCCAACGCCACCACCAACACCCGCAAAGCAGGCATGTCTTCCTCATGGAACTTTCCACACACCTAGTCGCCCTTGACTAAAGATTTTAGTATAAGCTTTTATCCAAAGGAACTCTTGTGGCTTGGGAACCGGAGGGTTCAAGTCCCCGAGTACGGAGTGAACAGTTACTTAGAAAAAGGTGCCAGTTTGCCTCCTGGGCACTGCCTCAGTGCCCTTGAGCAAGGCACCAGACCCCTCCCCTGCTCCCCTTTATACACAATAGCTGATACCCACTGCTCCTCATACTAGGATGGGTTAAAGGCACATTTCACTGTGTGTGTAATTTGCTGTGTACATGTGTAGTACATAAAAATTACTCAAAATCCTCCAGATTTAAGAATTATGTTTGTGGGATTAGGGCATCTTGCTCAATAAGGTAGGTAGCTTGTGGACATGGGGGATCTTGTATATTTCATACCCTTGCTTTGCTGCCCAAAGCCACGCATGTAATATGTCAGGGAATCAACAGATGGAATCTTTGGTGGCGAGGTTAGTTTTGCCAAAGGGTTTGAGTGTTCCACCCTTTGCCGTATCCAGAGTGTTTGTTGACGTTGGGCGTCTCCCATCCGCAGGGGGCCAGGACCAGCCCTCCGAGGCCTCCAGGGTCATCGTGGACATGAGGGAGTTCCGCAGCGAGCTCCCCTCGCTGCTGCACCGCCGGGGGCTGGACATCGAGCCGGTCACCCTGGAGGTGGGCGACTACATCCTCACGGCCGAAACCTGCGTGGAGCGCAAGAGCGTCAGCGACCTGATCGGCTCGCTGCAGAGCGGCCGGCTGTACACGCAGTGCGTGTCCATGACGCGCCACTACAAGAGGCCTGTGCTGCTCATCGAGTTCGACCCCGCCAAGCCCTTCTCGCTGGTGGCGCGCACGGACTTCCGCCGCGAGCTCTCGCCCGGCGACGTGACGTCCCGGCTCACGCTGCTCACGCTGCACTTCCCGCGGCTGCGCATCCTGTGGTGCCCCTCGCCGCACGCCACGGCCGAGCTCTTCCAGGAGCTGAAGCGGGGCCGTCCGGAGCCCGACGCCGCCGTCGCGCAGGCCGTCACGGCCGAGTCGGAGGGCGTGCGCGCCACGGAGCTCTACAACCCCGCGCCGTACGACTTCCTGCTGAAAATGCCGGGCGTCAACGACAAGAACGTCCGAGCGCTGGTGGGCAGGGCGGACAGCCTGGCCCACCTGGCGGAGCTCAGCCAGGAGGCGCTGGCGGAGGCCATGGGACACACGGGCAACGCCAAGATGCTCTACCAGTTCCTGCATAATGATGCCAGCGTGGCCCCGCCCCCTCAGAAGGGAAAACGGACATGAGGAGAAACTAAAGTCTTAAATTACTATTGAAGGACGATATATGGAATTAATGAACTGAATTTTAGAGTGTTTTTATATACAAGTATGATATTGTTAAATTAGGTTTTTGTGAAATATTAGTGTTGTTGAAAATGTACATTTTATGTGAATTGCTTGTGGTAAATAATAAATGTGTTAATTGTAATTATTAAAGTGTAACCGCAACACGGAACAGACTGATCATAGGCTGATGAGCGCGGGTTGGTTGTGTACATATAGATGGAGTATATGTACTGTATATCATGTATACAACAGGTTGAAACCAGAGGTGGTGATGGTTGTTTGAAACCAAATACCATAAATAAACCATCACCCCCCGCCCCGCCCCCTTCCTGTTTGATATGCACGGTGGTGACGTCACTCAGCGCGTCCCGATGGATCAGCCGCAGCAGCCATTTTACTCCGCCAAATAAACTTAAGCTTCCCGGGAGAAACAAACCCACCCAGTCGTGTTCATCCCGTCCAGAGCCGCCTTGTGTCGGCGGGTCGCGGCGCTGCGGGGGGTCTGCCGTCCGGTAAGAAGAGCCGCCCGTCGTGGTGGTGTTGTTGTTGTTAGCACGTTAGCTGCGTGTTAGCTAGTGTACGTAATGTTAATGAGATTCTTAACGTGTGTGTGTACACCATGGGGGGTCTGCACTGATTAGCGTCACTGACCTGCAATTACACCATGCCCCCACACACACACACAAAGTGATGGCTTATAATAGAACGTTAATCTGATGTTCTCTCGCCTGTCAGATTTAATAATCCTAAAAGGCGTTCGACTGTCTTACTGAACCCACACTCCTGTCATTCAAAGAGGTACACAGTGACACCCCTTTGAGTCAACGTTAATGGCACATATGTAACATATGATGTTATGTTAGTATGTTGTGTGACATGCTTCGATCATCAAGTCATGATCGAAGCATGAATCCGTTCAGAATCGATCGATAAGTTGGCCTAAAGCTTAGTCTTCTAAATGTTGGCCCTGTGCTTTGGGGCTTTTCCCGGATTTAACTTCTCCCCCAGATCGTCAGATTTGTCAGTATGGATATTATTTAAATATGGACAATATGTACAATACTGGCTACATGTCATTGTTTAAAACGAGGGGCGCCTTTGTTTCCCTGCTGTCAGCTGGTCGACTACCTCACTGGTGACAGGTGACACTTCCTGTCACATGACCTTTATTTGATTTACCCCCCCCCCCCCCCTGAGACCCTATTCCTTTCTGCTAGTGTCTGGGCTGTGCTTTTTGGACTGTTTTAGACCGTGGTGGAGAACACTTCTTCCATTCAGTGAAGGCCAGGAAGGAAGGAAGCGTGTCTCTGTCTGTCTGTCAGTGTGTGTGTGGGAACACAGATGGACGGTGACCCGGTGGTGATGACGTCATGTGTAGGTTCTATGGATGAGAGCGCTTCAAGACTCCACTGGTGTTGTCTCCTGCTTACTTCCCCACACATGCTCCTCCTCCCCACCACCCTCACAGCTGACCGCTATGGGCTTCTCAAGTTTGTGTGTGTGATATGCAAGTTTGAGATCATATCAATTCCAATTGAATATAGATTTTTTGTCCTATTGCAATTTGCAAGTAGTAGGACACATCCTAGTATTCAAGGGTAGTGGCAACGTATGGCATTCAACAGTGGATATAAAGTGTGTGTGTCTGTGTCTGTATCTGTGTGTGTGTACGTATGTGCGTGTATGTATTTCTATGTGTGTGTCCGTGGCTGTTTGTGTTATCACATGGAATGCTCCAGCGCCGATGCTATTTGTAGTATCGATGACCCCTGACCCCTCCTCGTCGGTATGCAGAGTTCAGGGACAAGCGGTGACCCAAATCCCCCCCCCCCCACTTCGCTCTGTCACATTTCTCATCGGGGATGGTTTGGTTTGGCCGAGCTGGGAGCCTGTCCACCCAATCACATTTGTATATTTTGTTTGCAATAAAATAAGTAAGGTTTGAATGTGGCCTAATTCCTTATGCAAATAGATTCCTCTCATATTTGAGGTCATGTCACAAGGTCATGTGTCCGTGGCCTTGTGAGAGTCCTATTAACTCCCGCCGGTGTCGCGGTGAGATGAGATCAAGCCCCTGTTCAGCTGTCAGACACCCAGCCGTGTATCCATCCATGACAGGGCTGTACATCACTTGACACGCTGATGGTCCACTTGAGAAGAACCAGAGCCCCAGTTTACCGTCTGTTAGCGAGCCCTACCACTTACAATGACTTGATATGTCAGATAAATGGAGACAACCCAGGTAGGGAGTTGATCCATCCCCACACTCAGCACTGCAGAGTGTATTTATCATTCCACCTCTGCTTATGGGACACTTGAGGTTGTGGATATAAAGTGTGCACAGTGCTAACCTGTGCTTCATTCTTGCTGCATGGACGGTGCGTGGGTGAAGCCAACATTTGACTGATGAAAGTGCTGCCAGACACACTAACGAGTGGTAGCTAATTAGTTACCACCAAGCTAAACCTGTAGGGACATTTAGGAGAGCTTATACATTCACTTGGGTTCTAAAGACTCTTCCTACTGCATATATACTACTGTATATATACTACTATATATCGGATCCTTGGATTCGGAGTGTGATGAGTCCACTGAGAGGACAGTTAAAATCTGCATGAGTAAGTATTTCTGCAGATTTTCCCTCTCGAGACTTTTTTAAACTCCGGATAAAAATGCTCCTTTAAAATAGTTTCTAAAAGTAAATTTCCTCTATTGTTGTAATGACAGTAATGCCTTCTGTGATATTGGTCCCCTGAGGTTGACCTTCGTTCTAAGGTCTAAGTCTGGTGAAGTCTGATCAGACCCCAATGGTCTCCCTGAGGAGAGGTTGTGTTAGAAAGAGCCCCTTCTCTTGTTTTGTATAGCTCATTTAGTTGATATCAAGTCTCTCTCTATCTGTCCTTCTGTCTTTCTCTCTCTCCTTCTGTCTGTCTGTCTGTGTCTCTCTCCCCCAGCATACATATGCTTCCCAGATGTTTTTTTTTGTATTCAGTATTTTCATATTTGACATGATAAGCTTGGGCCAGGTGAGTCTCCTGGTTAAGGTGTTTGACGTCCTGCCAGGTCCATGGCTCCACGTCTGACCACAGCCTAACCTGTAAACATCCTTGAGCAAGATGCCTGCTCTGTAAGGACGTTTAATGGCACCAGCTGCTTTGGATAAAAGTGTAAAATAAATCTAAAGGTTTGAATCTTCTTTATTGGCACACACACACACACACACACACACACACACACACACACACACACACACACACACACACACACACACACACACACACACACACACACACACACACACACACACACACACACACACACACACACACACACACACACACACACACACACACACACACACACACACAGTGAAATGAGTTTCATTTAACCCATCCTAATGTTAGGGACAGTGGGCAGCTGTTGTACATACAGTGCCGGGGAGCAGTGTAGGGGTCTGGTGCCTAGCTCAAGGGCACCTCGGCAGTGTCCAGGAGGCGAACTGGCACCTTTATCCCAGTACCAGTTCTCACCCTGTACTTCCGGGACTTGAACCGGCGACACTCCGGTTCCCAAGCCAAGTCCCAACAGACGAGATGATGTGCGCAGTCTGTGTGCACCGAGCAAGCGGGGCAACGCACCAGAGTATTCATTCTACCAGAGCCTAACTCTGGCCCTAGCTGTGGCCCTGACCCTTGCCCTAACCGTGGCCCTAACCCTGGCCCTCCACCACATTGAACTTATTCCCACCCTTTTGGCAACTCAAGACACAACATAAAAAGTATCTTGACCTTGTTTATAAGAGAGCACATTCTTCAGAGTTTGAGCCTCTCAATTTTTATGTTGGATGATCCAGAAGGCTTTTCTCCTGGGGAGAGGGATACACACACAATGGATTTTGTGCTTATTTTACACCCATGGCAGACTTAAATTGAGAATCTGTTGTTGTTCAGAATGGTTGTTTGTAGACTGAGGGCCCCAGGCCAGGGCTGCCATCTGGACCTGGGCTTGGATTCTGACACCGGTCCTGTGTTCGCACTGATGTTGCCTCGTGGGCCGTGACTGCTGTTCTCCAGCTCTCTCTCTCTCTCACTCACTCACTCACTCACTCACTCACTCACTCAACATAACCGGGAGAAGGTCTCCATTTGCATGGCGCTACCAAGAAGTCTGTGTTGTTCTATCCCTTATCCTCAGTACTTAAACCCACGAGGGTCTCTTGAGCATCCCTTGCCATTGTGCCGATCCGTCCACCTCCCATCGCCATAGAGACTGCTGCCGGTTTCCCCGGCAACACGTCACACAACGGCCGTCATCAGATCGCTCAAAAACGTCCTGGATTGGGAAGCTCCCCGTGAGCCCTCTCTGGAGCTGGTTGATCTACTTTGATCCCTGAGACGTTGAGTTCTGAGAATCGTTGGTTCCCTGTGTTTTGGTTTAGAGTTGAATTGGTCTTTGTGTGTAGATTGATGTTGGGACCTCTGGTATCTTTTAGGTTTCCTCATCCATGGCTTAGAGTGGCAGAGACCAAGCAGTCCCAGACACGACCTCAACGCCCCCGTCCCTCACAAGACACCCCTCCCCTCCCCTCTCCTCTTCTCTCCACCAAAAGGTAAGCTTAATCATACCTCTACCATGATATGACTAAATACCTAAATATCTGGTGTTTTTTATGGTGTTTTCGTGATTGTTGTGTTCTTGCTAAGCTCGTCGCGTCCAGCCCAGGAAGTGATTCCGATCACCCATTGTGTTGGTTCCGTCACTTATTATTTATAATAAGTAATAATAATAATATTAGTTATTCCAGCACTTTCTCGGGTTCTGTAGGTTCCCCTGGCTCGCTTTCTTGTAAAACTTTGCACACTGTTCAACATTTATGCCATTTCATGAAATCCCAAAGAATCTTCCCCCATGTCTACAAAGCTCTGGCAATACCAATAGGTCACTTTTCTTCATGCTACAATCTACTTGGGCTCAAATGATGTCTTTTCTTATGCTCTACAACATTGACAATGGAACTATGGATTTCCGTCAGACCAGATTTAGACTTTGTCAAAACCGTTGTCGAGCGGGCTGAAGGGTGTGGTCGCCAGTACATGGAACGCTTCCTCCCCATTCCCTCCTGCAGTACAAATCTAAAAAACAACACCATACAAATTATATATACAATAAAATAAGCAAAAAAAGAGCAGCAAAGTGTACGTGGTTATTTCGTTTTTCGTTTTTTTTACAAAAATGTTTCAAAAACATTTAAAGTGCCAGTAGTGCAGCAGCATCGTGAATACAGTGCAGTCTAGTGCAGTAACTGTGATGAGTCCAAAAAGTCCAGCAAAGTATGACCGTGTAATGTTAATGACATGTTATGAAAGTGAAAGTGGCAGCACTCCTAGCAGTTCAGTAGGTCACTGCCTGTGGATAAAAACTATCCTTAAACCTGAAGGTACTTGTACGGATGCTGCGCAACCGGTGACCATACAGTAGGGGGGAGAAGAGATGGAGCCCAGGGTGGTTGCAGTCCTTTATGATGGACATGGCCTTCTTCCGACATCTGGTCCTAAAGATCTCCTCAATGCATGGAAGTGCACACCCGATGATCTTCTCCGCCGTCCTCACGACCCTCTGGATGGCTTTCTTGTCCTGTGCAGTGGTGTTGCCGTACCACACAGTGACGCCACCCGTCAGGACGCTCTCTAATGTGCCACGGTAGAAGTTCACTAGCCACCTCTGGCCTATACCGCTTTTTCTGAGGCACCGCAGAGCATAGAGGCGCTGGTGTGCCTTCTTCAGCATGACCTCCGTGTTGCGGGTCTACGCCAGGTCATCGGAAATCTGTAGTCCCAGAAAACGGAAGCAGCTGACTACTTCCACCGGTGTCCCGTCCAGGCTGATGGTGGAGTGGGTGGCTCCTGAAGTCCACGATGAGCTCCTTAGTCTTGCTGACATTCAGTGTGAGGCTGTTGTCCTCACACCATCGCGTCAGCCGGACCACCTCATCTCTGAACTCTGTTTTAGTTCAGGATGTTAGCAGCAAGTTCACTTATAACTTCTGCACACTTTGGGAGATCAGATCGACAGTCGCTCGCCGCCTACCGGAGTTTTTTCATTCTTTCGGCTCGGACGTCCCGCCCGAAGTCACAGCTGGATTATCTCCGTCCATTTTGGGCACGATTACGCGCAAGCGTCGCCGGAGGAAGCGAGGGAAGCGAGCCGGCGTGCTAGTCAGGCTGAGATGTCGATCCGATCGCCCCCCACTACCCACCATTCTACTGGCTAATGTACAGTCTCTGGACAATAAGTTAAGCGAACTACAGGCTCGTATTCAATTCCACCGGGAAACTAGGGACAATTGTATTATCTGCCTTACGGAGACATGGATGTCGGAGGGGGTTACCGACGCAGCTATCGAGCCGACGGGATTTTCCGTACACCGGGCGGACAGAACAAAGGCTCTCTCCGGTAAAGATCGCGGAGGGGGGGGTATGTCTCATGATAAACAGATCTTGGTGCAACCAAAGTCATGTACATCCCCTCAAGTCTTTCTGTTCCCCGGACCTGGAGTACCTGATGCTTATGTGCCGTCCATACTGGCTACCTCGGGAGTTTACAGCGGTAACCGTGACCGCTGTTTACATTCCCCCACAAGCCAACACGGACACAGCGCTGAAGGAACTGTACGGGGCTATCAGCGAACAGGAGTCGGCCCACCCCGAGGCTGCTCTCATCGTGGCGGGGGACTTCAACAAGGCGAACCTGAAGAAGGTTCTCCCGAAGTTCTACCAACACATAAAGAGCAACACACGGGGCGAGCGGATCCTCGACCACTGCTACACTCCCTTCCGTGATGGCTACAAGGCCCTCCTCCGCCCACCGTTCGGCAAATCAGATCACCGCTCTATCCAGCTACTCCCCGCCTATAGGCAGAGACTGAAGCAGCAACCGATCGCTGTGAGGGAGGTCCAATGCTGGTCGGACCAATCAGATTCTACGCTGCAGGATTGTTTTGATCACGCTGACTGGCACATGTTCCGCGTTGCCTCGGACAATAACATCAACGAGTACGCGTCGTCGGTCACCGGGTTCATCAAGAAGTGCATAGATGACGTTGTTCCGACCAAGTCGGTTCGGATATATCCCAACCAGAAACCGTGGATTAACGGCGATGTTCGCGCTGCCCTACATGCGCGTAACGCCGCCTTTGGTTCCGGGAATACGGAGGAATATACGAGAGCCCGTTACGACCTCCGTAAGACCATCGTCACTGCCAAGCGGGAGTATAAGGACAGAGTGGAAGATAAATTCAAGAAACACGATGCGAGGGGTATGTGGCAGGGGCTGCAGAAGATAACGAACTTCAGAGGGAGAACCAGTTGTGTAGAGAACTCCTCTACCTCCCTCCCAGGAGAGCTAAATACATTTTTTGCTCGGTTCGACGTAAACGGCAGCCCGCCGAAGCCAGCACCGACTGGGGAGACCAGCCAGCTGCGCATCTCGGAGGCGGATGTGCGCCGCACCTTTAAGCGGCTGAACATCCGTAAGGCGGCAGGCCCCGACGACATCCCGGGCCGCGTCCTCAGAGCATGCGCAGACCAGTTGGCAGGAGTCTTTGCAGACATCTTCAACCTCTCCCTGTCCCAGGCTGTTGTCCCCGCGGTCTTCAAGATATCCACCATCGTGCCTGTCCCTAAACAAACCAAGGTAACATGCCTGAATGACTACAGACCTGTGGCCCTCACCTCGATCGTTAGCAAATGCTTCGAGAGGTTGGTCAAGGACTTTATTTGCTCCGTGTTACCTACCACGCTGGACCCATGGCAATTTGCATATCGTCAAAATAGATCCACGGACGACGCAATTGCCATGGCCCTCCACACTGCCCTTTCCCACTTGGAGGGGAAGAACTGTTATGTGCGAATGCTGTTTGTGGACTACAGCTCAGCATTCAACACAATAGTTCCTGCCAAGCTCGACACCAAGCTGAGAGGTCTAGGCGTACCCCCATCCATGTGCAGCTGGATACTGAACCTCCTGTCGGACCGCCGCCAGGTGGTGAGGATGGGCAGCACCACATCAGAGCCACTGACCCTCAACACGGGAGCCCCCCAGGGATGCGTGCTGAGCCCTCTCCTCTACTCCCTCTACACCCACGACTGCATGGCTATGCACAGCTCCAACGTCATCGTCAAGTTTGCTGACGACACGACAGTGATGGGCCTGATCGCCGGCGACGACGAGACAGCCTACAGGGAGGAGGTCGGATCGCTGGAGCAGTGGTGCCAGGAGAACAGCCTCGCCCTCAACGTCAAGAAGACCAAGGAGCTGATCGTGGACTTCAGGAGGCAGAGGGGAGAGCACAGCCCTATCTCCATCGACGGCGTTGCAGTAGAGAGGGTCAGCAGCTTCAAGTTCCTCGGCGTGCACATCTCCGAGGACCTCACATGGTCCACGCACACCACACACGTGGTGAAAAGGGCCCAACAACGCCTGTATTTTCTCAGGCGTCTGAAGAAATTCAGCATGGGCCCCCGCATCCTGAGAACATTCTACAACGGCACCATCGAGAGTGTTCTGACAGGGTGTATCACCGCCTGGTACGGGAACTGCACGGCACTCGAGCGCAGAGCGCTTCAAAGGGTGGTGCGGACGGCCTAGTATATCGTTGGAGGTGAGCTCCCCTCCCTCCTGGACATTTACAACCAGCGGTGCGTGGCCAAGGCCAAAAGAATTATAAAAGACATTGCCCACCCCAGCCACGAACTTTACTCACTATTACCGTCAGGCAGGCGATACCGCAGTATCAAGTGTCGTACAAATAGGCTTAGAGATAGCTTCCACAGTCAGGCCATCAGGCTGCTGAACAAGGGCGTATAACATATAACAATGTATATTTTATTACATTGATTTATATATATATATTGCTCTTTTCTGTGCTGATTTTTGCATTTTATAAATTGCATTTTTTATTTTTATTTTATATTCTTTATTCTATTTTTTATTCTATTTTTTATCTATTTTTATTTTATCTTATTTTATAACTGCTGTCTGTCGTCGGGTATTGCACACAAGAATTTCACATCACTGCTTTATACTAAACTGTAAACTGTGAAGTGACAATAAACTTGACTTGACTTGACTTGACTTGTTTCATCCTCCTTTGCTAATCAAGCGGATGACTGGGATGTCGTCGGCAAGCTTGATAATCTGATTATTGCTGTGCGTGGCAGTACAGCGAGTACAGCCAGGGACTGAGGCAGCAGCCTTGGGGTGCTTCGGTGTTGAGGACCAGAGTGGATGAGATGTTGTTCCCAATCTTCACTACTTGAGGCCTGCCCGTCAGGAAGTCCATAATCCAGTTACAGATGGGGGCGCCCAGACCTAGGTCCCTCAGTTTCAGGACCAACTTGGAGGGAACGATGGTGTTGAACGCCGAGCTGTAGTCAATGAACGGCAGTCTGACGTAGGTGTTCCTCCTGTCTAGGTGCTGCAGGGCCGTGTGTAGTGCCAGGGAAATGGCGTCGTCTACAGACCTGTTTGGTCTGTATGCAAACTGGAGTGGGTCTAGAGACTCCGGGATGGACAAGTTTATATGAGACGCGACAAGTTTCTCTAGGCACTTCATGGCTATGGGTGTTAAAGCCACTGGACGATAGTCATTGAGGCGTGTTACCTTGGTCTATTTGGGTAATGGCACAATGGTTGTCTCTTTGAAGCATGCTGGGACGACAGACTGTTGCAGTGATGCATTGTAGATGTCGGTGAACACAGGAGCCAGCTGGTTAGCGCAGGTCTTGAAGACGCGGGATGGAACTCCGTCTGGGCCGGCTCCCTTCCCTGCCTTCACCCTCCTGAAGTTTCTGCGGACCTCGGACTCGGACAGTTGTAGAACGTAGTCCTCTAGGCTGATGTTCAAGTTGTTGGTCGGCTCATGGTCCCTTTCAAAGCGAGCAATAAACTTGTTTAACTCGTCTGGTAGAGTAGGGTGGTTGTTGGTGACTGCCCCTGAGCTCCCCTTGTAGTTGGAGAGGACCCTCAGACCTTGCCACATATGTCTGGTGTCAGAGCCCCCGAACTGTAATTCCAATTGACCCTTCTTGATGGCTTTTCTGAGTTCGTACTTGGCCTGCTTGTAGAGATCGGCCGGGATGCATTCTTCCAGATAATGTGATATGTGATTATGTGATATGTGATAATGTGATATGTGATAATAGCCTGTTAATGTATTCTGGGACATGATCTGCATACACATCAAGGTCAGTAGTCTTGAATACACTCCGACGCACATTATACACTATTGGCGTGGTCTTCAACTTCTGCTTGTAAGCGGGAAGTTGTAGGCGGGAAGTGTAAGTGTGAAGTGGTCTGATTTGTCGAAAGCCGGCCGCACAACAGCGCGATAAGCGTGCTTGATGGTGGTGTAGCCGTGATCAAGAGTCTTGTTCTGTCTGGTCGGACATGAGATGTGTTGATAGTATTTTGGTGATACCCTTTTTAAATTGCAGTGGTTAAAGTCCTCCTCTACAATGGGGACTGCCTCAGGATAGCAAAACAACAATGTTTTTTATTTTTTTATCTGATCGACTTGAAACTCACCCAGCATGGAGTCCCTTGGCCAGTAGACATCTTGGGGGATGCTACCGTCACCAATTGAACTACACATTAATATGACTAGATTTACCATTTGGCCTATGGCCAGGACTTTGGTGTCAGTGGATGCAGCTCTTTATGGCCTACAAAGATGCTATAAGTCTTTCAGCGTCGTCATTTCCACCATTTCAAATGGTCAAATTGTATTTCCGATCTTCTGGTAAACAATGGATTGAAGTACCATCACACTTGCTTTTTTAGACTTTTCGGAACGCTATTGGTGATGGTCTTAATCAAAACGGTTAAAAGCCACCACAGCTGAAAACATATTGATTTAATCTCCTCCTTGGAAGGAAGTGGGCAGGGCTTCTAGACGTCCTGAAGTCCACTGTTCATGACACGTATATCTTTGCATGACATTCGACATTAGGAGCTTCTGGTAGGTCTGATGCTTCAGCGGTCCCGTCTTCAGCTCAATGTTTCTACGGTTCGCCCTATTGATGTTCCTTGCTTGCCACCTCTGCTGCAGTGCAGCTACAGTATATTTGTATATGTTTGTAGGCTTAATATATTACACTTCCATGTTTTTAAATTAGACTTTATTTCTGTCTCTATTCTTCTGCTTTGTGTAGACACTTGTGTAAAACACTGCAGCGTCGGTAGAAACCCGTCTTTCTATCATGAAGGAGGGATCACACGTGACCCCGGTGGTCTGACTCTTAGATGAATTGCAGGTGGCTAAATTCATGCTGTGACCTCCGTTATGATTACCTTATTTGCCAACACTTTTTTCAAAGTGAATTGCAATGGATTCAGACGCATTGGAGAGCAGCTAGTGGGGCTCAGTCATCACCAACGTCTACAGGGAGACTGCAGACATCAGGGATTGAACCCAGACCCTGCAATGCATGCTAAGTTTTGCGTCCAGCCACCACACGTCTTCTGTAACATCTTCTGTAACGTCCTCTGTAACGTCCTCTGTAATGGCTTCTGTAACGTCTTCCTTCTGTAACGGCTTCTGTAACGTCTTCCTTCTGTAACGTCTTCCTTCTGTAACGTCTTCCTTCTGTAACGTCTTCCTTCTGTAACGTCTTCCTTCTGTAACGTCCTCTGTCACATCTTCTGTAACGTCCTCTGTAGCGTCTTCTGTAACGTCTTCCTTCTGTAACGTCTTCCTTCTGTAACGTCTTCTGTAACGTCCTCTGTCACATCTTCTGTAATGTCTTCTGTAACGTCCTCTGTAACGTCCTCTGTAACGTCTTCCTTCTGTAACGTCTTCCTTCTGTAACGTCCTCTGTCAAATCTTCTGTAACGTCCTCTGTAACGTCTTCCTTCTGTAACGTCTTCCTTCTTTAACGTCTTCCTTCTGTAACGTCTTCCTTCTTTAACGTCTTCCTTCTGTAACGTCCTCTGTCAAATCTTCTGTAACGTCCTCTGTAACGTCTTCCTTCTGTAACGTCTTCTGTAAAGTCCTCTGTAACGTCCTCTGTAACGTCTTCCTTCTGTAACGTCTTCTGTAACGTCCTCTGTAATGTCTTCTGTAACGTCCTCTGTAACATCCTCTGTAACGTCCTCTGTTACGTCTTCTGTAACGTCCTCTGTAACATCCTCTGTAACGTCCTCTGTAACGTCTTCCTTCTGTAACGTCTTCCTTCTTTAACGTCTTCCTTCTGTAACGTCTTCCTTCTTTAACGTCTTCCTTCTGTAACGTCCTCTGTCAAATCTTCTGTAACGTCTTCTGTAAAGTCTTCTGTAACGTCTTCCTTCTGTAACGTCCTCTGTAACGTCTTCCTTCTGTAACGTCTTCCCTCTGTAACGTCTTCTGTAAAGTCTTCTGTAACGTCTTCCTTCTGTAACGTCCTCTGTAACGTCTTCCTTCTGTAACGTCTTCCTTCTGTAACGTCCTCTGTAACGTCTTCTGTAACGTCCTCTGTTACGTCCTCTGTAACGTCCTCTGTAACGTCCTCTGTAACGTCCTCTGTTACGTCCTCTGTAACGTCCTCTGTTACGTCCTCTGTTACGTCCTCTGTAACGTCCTCTGTTACGTCCTCTGTTACGTCCTCTGTAACGTCTTCCTTCTGTAACGTCCTCTGTTACGTCCTCTGTAACGTCCTCTGTAACGTCCTCTGTTACGTCCTCTGTAACGTCCTCTGTTACGTCTTCTGTAACGTCCTCTGTAATGTCTTCTGTAACGTCCTCTGTAACGTCCTCTGTAACGTCCTCTGTAACATCCTCTGTAACGTCCTCTGTAACGTCTTCCTTCTGTAACGTCCTCTGTAACGTCTTCCTTCTGTAACGTCTTCCTTTAACGTCTTCCTTCTGTAACGTCCTCTGTCAAATCTTCTGTAACGTCTTCTGTAACGTCTTCCTTCTGTAACGTCTTCCTTCTGTAACGTCCTCTGTAACGTCCTCTGTAACGTCCTCTGTAACGTCTTCTGTAACGTCTTCTGTTACGTCCTCTGTTACGTCCTCTGTAACGTCCTCTGTAACGTCCTCTGTAACGTCCTCTGTTACGTCCTCTGTTACGTCCTCTGTAACGTCCTCTGTTACGTCCTCTGTTACGTCCTCTGTAACGTCTTCCTTCTGTAACGTCTTCCTTCTGTAACGTCTTCCTTCTGTAACGTCTTCCTTCTGTAACGTCCTCTGTAACGTCCTCTGTTACGTCCTCTGTAACGTCCTCTGTAACGTCTTCTGTAACGTCTTCTGTAACGTCCTCTGTTACGTCCTCTGTTACGTCCTCTGTAACGTCCTCTGTAACGTCCTCTGTAACGTCCTCTGTTACGTCCTCTGTAACGTCCTCTGTTACGTCCTCTGTTACGTCCTCTGTAACGTCTTCCTTCTGTAACGTCCTCTGTTACGTCCTCTGTAACGTCCTCTGTAACGTCCTCTGTTACGTCCTCTGTTACGTCCTCTGTAACGTCCTCTGTAACGTCCTCTGTTACGTCCTCTGTTACGTCCTCTGTAACGTCCTCTGTTACGTCCTCTGTTACGTCCTCTGTAACGTCTTCCTTCTGTAACGTCCTCTGTTACGTCCTCTGTTACGTCCTCTGTAACGTCCTCTGTTACGTCCTCTGTTACGTCCTCTGTAACGTCCTCTGTTACGTCCTCTGTAACGTCCTCTGTAACGTCTTCTGTAACGTCCTCTGTAACGTCCTCTGTAACGTCCTCTGTTACGTCTTCTGTAACGTCCTCTGTAACGTCTTCTGTAACGTCCTCTGTAACGTCCTCTGTAACGTCCTCTGTAACATCCTCTGTAACGTCCTCTGACTCCCACATGAAGGCAGCGGCCCCAGAGCGCTCAGCTGAAGCGCTCCTGGTTCTTTGCCAATGCTAACATAGTCTTCCTCTTAGTAATAGCGTCTCGGACCCGTTTGCGATGGATGGACGCCGGCTCTCCGCTGAATAACAGTCAGTGGCGGCGGGCTGTTGCTGCGATCCGTCATCCCCCCGGTTATGAGGCCGTTAGAAAGCCCTGGTTACAGGGGTGTTTGTTTTGCTCCCCGAGAACGCTCACTCGCCGTTTAAGAAAACCGCCGGCCGCCGCATCACGTCAGAGGTGAAGGGCCCAGAAAGCCTCGGAAACACAGGCTTCTTCAACCGAGCTTCCTGGTGGTTTGAAAATGATTATTCCTCATATAATCATCAACCGAGTGCTGGGTCTTTTTTAATGGGTGATACGGGCAGGCACTGAGCGCTTCCAGATGTCCTGAAAGTGAGACGCCACCCGGCCTGTTAACCAGTGCTGGTCAAAGGGCCTCGGTTGGTATTAATGATTGTCTTCTGAAGAGCCGTGGTGTCACCCTGTGGGCTTTCCTCCTGCTCCATTGATCCTGCTCATTAAAAGACACTGCATCATTTAGAAGGAGACTTTTCTTCTTAAGGGGTTTGTTTTGGTCATCATGTCGAAGGTCTTTGGCTAATTAGTCACATGCTATTAACAAAAGGCCCACACAGCTAACTTCCTGCCCACGCCGTCACTCAGTCCTTCAGTTCTTCCTCTATGGTATCAATGGAAAGTTCATCCAAACTAATCGGCTGGGATTCTAAAATAGTCCTCGGTCTCACGATGCTCCTCTCTCTCTCTCTCTCTCTCTCTCTGTTTCCTCACAGGTGTCGCCGTGACAACAGAGACAGGAGGACTGCCTGGCCTGCCGACACGGTCCAGCATGGAGCTCCAGGCGTCCATGGGGCTGCTGGGGGGGGAGGGGGGGTTGTTGGGTCTTCTGGTGCCCAGTCCCCAGAGTGAGGCGGTGACCCACGAGTTGGAGGAGCTGACCCTCCAGCCCACGCTGAAGCTGACCCCCCTCAACGAGCGGAAGAACGGTGAGACCACGTCCTCTCCTGGTGGCTCCGAGTGGCTTCATGGTCAACGTTTTAATGTTGCGTTCCAAACCGATCGCCTACCGCCTCCTTCCCGTTACCCGCTGACTCTCCCCTCAAGCAGACGGGCAGTAACAGAGGGTTTAGTAACAGTGGGTTAAGTCTTGTTTAGTTTAGTTTAGTTGAATTAGGATCCCCATTAGCTACAGCACGGCTACTTGTTGTTGGTCGAGCAGCGAGGAAAGCAGAAGTAATGCTGACGTGCTCTGAAGGCCTTCCTGTTTAGGGTACGCTGATGTTTCCTTGGGCTTGGGGAGCTGCTTCATAACGGGACAGTGGGTACGATGGGCATCAAAGATAACGTCTGGAGGTTTGAGTTTGAGGAGGTTTCTCCGTATCAAAGTTCCACTTGGGGAACTTCTGAAACTAGGGCTGAACTATTCATTCAAATATTTGAGAAATGCAACACCATGCAAACACCAAATGACAGGATATTTAGATTAGGATAAAGAAGTGTAGCACTGCTGAGATGCCTCCACCTGTTTTCTGTTGGTTTGGTACAGACCCCAGAAAATAGCTATTTCAGTGAAATGGAACATTGTGATGCAAAAATGACAATTTCCACTAATGAATGAATTAATTAATTATAAAGCAATCACAATTTCGGTCAAAATAAAAAATAATCAGTTTATATTTATTTTAATCATATCGTTCAGCCCTTACTGAAACTATTGTCTTTTGAAATGGATTACTGCTATTAGGAAATAATAATGTATTTTTAAATCTATACTTTCATTGCAGTTCCAGAAGTTATTGAAACCCCCTTACTTAGACATCAGTCAGTAATTAAAGGGCCAAGTAAGGCAGCATTTGAATACACAGTCATGCCTGCATGTACACACCGGTCTACCTCGTTAACGACTCGTTATCGACTATCAATCAGACCGGGGTCACCGGGCCAATCAATCATTGGCCAACGACATTGCCTCATCGGCATTCCGTCCCGCTAGTGCCGATATTCAGGTTTTCACCCAAAGGAAGTGACACCGCGTTTCCTCTCACCAGACGGTGGCCGTCTGGAGCCAAAGCCGCCGTCCCGGCCCAGACCCTGGCGGTTTGGACCAGATCTTTCTTGCAGCGGGGGGGGGTTGGTCAGCACTGGCCTGGAGCTCCTAGCCCCTCGGCCGGGTCGTGGGCCAGTTCTTAATGATAGCTTAGGACGATCTTGTCGCGCCGGCATCGAGCGATCGCTCACTTTTATACCCAGAGATATTGATCACATTCTGTGGTCGTTGGTCGCCGGGGCAACGGGTGATGAGGTGGCGATTCATGTGCGTGGATTTTGGATTCTGCACGAGTCGCCTTGCTGCTGCAGGGCCGAGACTGGGATTAACACCCAACAGTGAGTGAGTGGAAAGACTCAATGACAACAGCAGGAGAAACACACACACACACACACACACACACACACACACACACACACACACACACACACACACACACACACACACACACACACACACACACACACACACACACACACACACACACACACACACACACACACACACACACACAGTGGTCATACTTTCCACCATCCCCTGCCACCTTTTCCCCTCCGGTCTTATGGTGTTTTAACACACATGTGATGAAATTGCCACCTTGACTTGGCTCCTGGCTCCTGGCTCCTATACCTGACTGCTTCCTGCCCTGTCTTCATACTCACATCTATACGTTCATTTATTTACTTTTCTACTGGGCTTCCATCAAAATAGATCAATTAATTTGTATACACTTTTTGTGCCTTTTTGATGGACCAGACGGTGGCGTTAGACCTGAAAGTGTGTAGAGAGAGAGAATGACAAGTCAGCAACCTACTATTACTACTTCAAATATACATATATATACACCTGGGTACCAGAGTACTCTGAGAGAAACAGCAGGGGACCTTTATAACTTGCGGACTACACTGATGGTATTTCTCAGCAATGTTGGTCAGAGAGGGAAATCCCCCCCCCCCCACCGACTTAATGATTGACACATGTGCACGTCTGTGGTGTGCACGTCTCGCTCATGCGGGTCAAAGATCACCTAGTGTTTGCGAGCCACTTCCCGGAGGGAGGTGTTGCAGAGCACTGTTGACCGTGATGTCTGAGGGTTGTCAAAATCACCTCAGTCGATACGTATGGTTCTGTCTGCACCGTAGAGGTGGACCAATCTGGTGTGGTTCATAGTGCAAAATCTGCATATACATATGTACATGTAGGTTGGGCTTGCTACTTCTTTGTTCTAAAATGTGTGTGTGAATGTTTATGGCAGCCATGTGCTCAACATGCACATGGGTGTTGTCTCGCCGTCCAGGTTGGTTGACATGGGTGTGGCCAGTCAAGCTGCGGTTATGTTCTGTTATGAAGTTATGATCATCGAAGCCCTTGAGAAGCTGCTTTTTTTGGTGTGTGATTTGTTTAGTGCATGCAGCGTCCCTGTTGTGTTCTGCTCCGATTGGTCGATGCTGCTGACTCAGGCATCTCTCCTGACGTCAGGGGAGTTACAGGAGCTAGTGCGGCCCTCCTCTCCTCTCCCCTCCCCTCCTCTCCTCTCCTCTCCTCTCCCCTCCCCTCCCCTTCTCTCCCCTCCTCTCCCCTCCTCCCTGTGTCTGGCAGTGTGCATGTGCAGCAGATATCCTCTGTGAGCCGAGCGAGAGACACAGAGACTGTGGGGAGAAACAGAGGAGAGAAACAGAGAAGTGAAAGCCAAGAGGGACGCTGCAGAACCGAGGAAATCAGGGGATTGTTTTGGTGTGCTGTGGTTCTCCCAGACGGGGCGTGTGGTGTCGTCGACTCACAGCTTCTCTGGTTTGAGCCCATCCAGATCCAACCCAACAGGACCGTAGGCGACTGGCCATGCTACGTTAGCTGAGAGCCGGTTCTATTAGCAGCCGGTGGCTTGAAGCTACAGCTCAGTGCTTTTAGCGAGCAAGTTGATTAGGAGTAGGAGAGAGACCGAGAGAGTTATGGCTCGCATGGAGATAGCGGCGCCCGTCGACCTAACCAGCAGGTTCAGATCGGGTAAGAAGTTATTATGGTGTTATTGTTGTTGTTTGGTGTTCTCTGGTGTGACATGCTAATGCTGCAGGTGGCTAAGGCTTATACACCCCGAGCTGTTTGTGATGCTCTCATTCTGTGTCATGCTGGAGGTTGATTCTGGATCCACCGAGGTTTCAGGAGAAGGTTACACCATTTTTCATGAGTTCTGACATATTTTGTTCTCTGTGGTTCCCTCTGAACGTGGATCAGATCAAGTGACACTCTACGTCCAGTCACAACACTTCCTCATACCCTACGTATACACTGCTGTGTGCTGCTAAAGGGTGACGCATGTATGGGCTGTAAAAGAGGATATTACTAGTGCTTGTAACACACTGTAATAAAGTCAATACATAATGTACATTATGCCCTGAACTCCATTAGTTCCCTTCTCGTTGAAGTGCCCTGTGTGCCCAGTTGTGTTGTTTTTGTTCGCTGGAGTAGCACAATAATTCAGTACTCATGTCATTGATTATATGTTTTATTCTGTTGGGCTAATGGACTAATGAGTCTATTGAGTGTATAAAGTTGTATGAGTATTAATGTTACCAGAGCCCAAATGGTGTGTGTGTGTGTGTGTGTGTGTGGCTGGTTGCTTTAAGGCTCAAGTCACACATCCCTGATTTTTACTGCCGTCCTTGATAGGATCATTCCCGATTTTAAATTAGTCAAAAGTCGGATTTAGATCCTGTGATTGGTGGCAGGATATTCACAAATTTGTAAAAACATTTATTTAATCACGACAACAATCAGATATTGTTCAGGAAGCGTCCCGATTCTCCTGAATGCGATCCGACCGAGATCAGACAGAGACCGTTCAGTGAACTGACTGAAGACATCCGTTCTCATTCGGCAAGATCTGGACGCAATCTGGACTCAATCGGCAAGAAACGGCAATGAAAAATGTCTCCAAATCATAGCCTATCATCACGACAGCGTCCCGATCCACCGTCCAGACAACACGGGACATCGTTGCCATGTTGATCCGACACAGCAGAATCTGTCACGACAGTCACGATTGTAATCCGACTAGACAAAAGCGGCTGAGTTTCCCGAATGTTACGGGACGCACTTGGCCGACCTCTCGAACCTTTCCCGATCCGTAGGACTCTGTTACGGACGTGTACGACTGCATTCAGACCATGATAAGTCATTCCAGATCATTGAGGATAGTAATCTGACTTTTCGTGTCGTAGCGCTGATCTCAACCGGGAGCCGTGATGAGGGATGTGGGAGTGAGCCGTTACGCGGCCTCACCTGGTCCCGAGTAAGGCTGATGTTGACTGACTTTGGGGCTGCTGGGTGCACACCTGCACCGCATGTCACATCTGCTCCGGCTGTAACATCTTGCCAACTCTCCAATAAACTGGTTTATACGACGTTCTTCCTGTGTTCTGGTCGTCAGAACAGAGGAAATCAAGTCGAAGAAACAAATTGCGACAAATATTCAACTTCTCTACCTGTGCACTGCAGATGTTTGGCATTTCATTTGATCATGAATCGGTTCTCACAATGACTGCGATCTGTCATTCCAAATTCAAGATTCAAGAATTGTATTTACAAGATATTTTTATTGGCCAATTGCAACGGGTACATTGGAATGCTTACTCCCCATTCCCTCCTGCAGTATACATCTCTATATCTCTATATAGTATACATCTCCAAAACAATACCATAAAAATAATATATACAATCAAAATAAACAAAAAAAGAGCAGCGAAGTGACTGTTAAATGGTATGTACATGTGTTGAATGTACATGTTTGTTCTTTTTAAAAGCATTTAAAGTGCCAGTAGTGCAGCAGCATCATGAATACAGTGCAGTAACTAATGAGTCCAGAAAGTCCAGTAAAGTATGACAGAGTAATGTTAATGACAATGTCTTGATCGTGGCAGCACTCCTAGCAGTTCAGTAGGTCACTGCCTGTGGATAAAAACTATCCTTAAACCTGGTAGTCCTTGCTGTACGGATGCTGCGGAACCGGGGGAGAAGAGATGGAGCCCAGGGTGGTTGAGGTCCTTTATGATGGACATGGCCTTCTTCTCCATCGTGGGTAACGATGGGGAAACTTGGAGGGGCGTGTTGGGGATGAACAGCCTACCTGATCTGAACCGGAGTGGGGTTTTGTTATTGGATTTCTGTGCTAGTCATGGATTGGCCATAACAAACACCATGTTCAAACATAAGGATGCTCATAAGTGTACATGGTACCAGAGTACCTTAGGCCGAAGGTCAATGATCGATTTTGTTATCGTATCATCTGGCCTGAGGCCGCATGTTTTGGACACTCGGGTGAAGAGAGGGGCAGAGCTGTCAACCGATCACCATCTGGTGGTGAGTTGGGTAAAATGGCGGGGGAAGCCTCTGGACAGACCTGGTAAGCCCAAACGTGTAGTGCGGGTGAACTGGGAACATCTGGTGGATGCCCCTGTCCGGGAGACCTTCAACTCACACCTCCGGCGGAATTTTTCGGGCATCTCTGTGGAGGCTGGGGGCATTGAGCCAGAGTGGTCATTGTTCAAAGCTTCTATTGCCGAAGCTGCGGTTGAGAGCTGTGGCCTCAAGGTCATAGGTGCCTCAAGGGGCGGCAACCCTCGGACTTCGTGGTGGACACAGGTGGTCAGGGAAGCCGTCTGGCTGAAGAAGGAGGCCTTCCGGGCTATGTTAGCCTGTGAGACTCCGGACTCAGTTGCGAGGTATCGACAGGCCAAGAGGACGGCAGCCTCGGCTGTAGCGGAGGCAAAGCAGCGGGTGTGGGAGGAATTCGGAGAAGCCATGGAGAAGGACTTTCAGTCGGCACCAAAGCGTTTCTGGCAAACAATCCGGCGCCTCAGAAGGGGGAAGCGTGGGTCCATCCAAGCTGTGTACAGTAAGGGTGGGACATTGCTGACCTCAACTGAGGAGGTGATCGGGCAGTGGAAAGAACACTTTGAGGAACTTCTTAACCCAACTACACCCTCAATGGTAGAGACAGAGCTGGAGGATGAAGGACGGCAAACATCAATCTCCCTGGAGGAAGTCACTGCGGTAGTCAAACATCTCCGCAGTGGCAAAGCCCCAGGGGTTGATGAGATCCGTCCAGAAATGCTAAAGGCTCTGGGTGTTGAGGGGCTGTCATGGATGACACGTCTTTTCAACATTGCGTGGAAGTCTGGGACAGTGCCTGAGGAGTGGCAAACGGGGGTGGTGGTACCCCTGTTCAAAAAGGGTGACCAGAGGGTGTGTGCCAAATACAGGGGTATCACATTACTCAGCCTCCCTGGGAAAGTCTACTCCAAGGTGCTGGAAAGGAGGGTTCGGCCGATAGTCGAACCTCAGATTGAAGAGGAACAATGCGGATTCCGCCCTGGTCGTGGAACAACGGACCAGCTTTTCACTCTTGCAAGGATCCTGGAGGGGGCTTGGGAGTATGCCCATCCATGTGTTTTGTAGATTTGGAGAAGGCATATGATCGGGTCCCTCGGGAAATACTGTGGGGGGTGCTGCGGGAGTATGGGGTGCGGGGGTCACTGTTGAGGGCCATCCAATCTCTCTACTCCCAAAGCAAGAGCTGTGTCCGGATTCTCGGTACAAAGTCAGGCCTGTTCTCAGTGGGTGTCGGCCTCCGCCAGGGCTGCGCTTTGTCACCCATCCTGTTTGTGATTTTCATGGACAGGATTTCAAGGCGTAGTCATGGAGAGGGGGGGTTTCAGTATGGTGGGCTCAGGATTGAATCGCTGCTGTTTGCAGATGATGTGGTCCTGTTTGCGTCATCAGTATGTGACCTTCAGCACTCACTGGATCGGTTTGCAGCAGAATGTGAAGCGGCTGGGATGAGGATCAGCACCTCCAAATCTGAGGCCATGGTTCTTAGCAGGAAACCGGTGGATTGTCTACTCCAAGTAGGGAGGGAGTCCTTATCCCAAGTGAAGGAGTTCAAGTATCTCGGGGTCTTGTTCTCGAGTGAGGGGAGGATGGAGCGTGAGATTGACAGGAGAATAGGTGCAGCGGGAGCGGTATTGGGTGCACTTTGGCGCACCGTTGTAACCAAAAGAGAGCTGAGCCAGAAGGCAAAGCTCTCGATCTACCGATCAGTCTTCGTTCCTACCCTCACCTATGGCCATGAGCAATGGGTAATGACCGAAAGGACGAGATCGCGAATACAAGCGGCCGAAATGAGTTTCCTCAGGAGGGTGGCTGGTATCTCCCTGAGGGATAGGGTGAGAAGCTCAGTCACTCGTGAGAGGCTCGGAGTAGAGCCGCTGCTCCTTCGCGTAGAAAGGAGCCAGTTGAGGTGGTTCGGGCATCTAGTAAGGATGCTTCCTGGTCGCCTCCCGAGGGAAGTTTTCCAGGCACATCCAACTGGGAAGAGACCACGGGGCAGACCGAGGTACAGGTGGGGTGATTACATCTCCACACTGGCCTGGGAACGCCTCGGGATCCCCCAGTCAGAGCTAGTCGATGTTGCCAGGGAGAGGGAAGTTTGGAGTCCCCTGCTGAAGCTGCTACCTCCGCGACCCGATTATGGATAAGCGGGAGAAGATGGATGGATGGATGGCCTTCTTCTGACATCTGGTCCTACAGATCTCCTCAATGCATGGAAGTGCACACCCGATGATGTTCTCTGCCGTCCTCACGACCCTCTGGATGTCTTTCTTGTCCCGTTCAGTGGTGTCTCCGTACCACACGGTGACACCACCTGTCAGGACGCTCTCAACGGGGCCACGATAGAAGTTCACTAGCCACCTCTGGCCTATTCCGCTTCTCCTGAGGCACCGCAGAGCATAGAGGCGCTGGTGTGCCTTCTTCAGCATGACCTCTGTGTTGCAGGTCTACGCCAGGTCATCGTAAATCTGTAGTCCAAGGAAATGGAAGCAGCTGACGACTTCCACCGGTGTCCCGTCCAGGCTGATGGTGGAGTGGGGGCCCCGGTGGCTCCTGAAGTCCACCATGAGCTCCTTAGTCTTGCTGACATTTAGTGCGTATTTGCCATTTGCAAAGTACAATGGAATGCTTACTCCCCATTCCCTCCTGCAGTATGACTTTCTAGAACACAATACTATACAAATACTGTACACAATAAAACATTTACATAAATTAACATGTGCAAAAGCATTTAAAGTGCCAGTAGTGCAACAGCATCATGAATACAGTGCAGTTCAGTGCACTAACTGTAATGAGTCCAGAAAGTCCAGCAAAGTATGACAAAGTGTAATGTTAATGACATGTTATGAAAGTGTAATGTTAATGACTATGTTATGATAGTGTAATGTTATGATAGTGTAATGTTAATGACATGTTATGATAGTGTAATGTTAATGACAATGTTATGATAGTGTAATGTTAATGACAATGTTATGATAGTGTAATGTTAATGACAATGTTATGATAGTGTAATGTTAATGACATGTTATGATAGAGTAATGTTAATGACATGTTATCATAGTGTAATGTTAATGACATGTTATGATAGTGGCAGCACTCTAGCACTCTAGACCTACTGAACTAGCAGTTCAGTAGGTCACTGCCTGTGGATAAAAACTATCCTTAAACCTGGTAGTACTTGGCGTCGTCTACATACCTGTTTGGTCTGTATGCAAACTGGAGTAGGTCTAGAGACTCAGGGATGGAACAGTTAATGTGCAACATTACAAGTTTCTCCTGGCACTTCATGGCTATGGGTGTTATAGCCACTGGACGATAGTCATTGAGACTTGTTACCTTGGTCTTTTTGGGTAACCACACAATGGTTGTCTCTTTGAACCATGCTGGGGTGACAGACTGTTGCAGTGATGCATTGTAGATGTCGGTGAACACAGGAGCCAGCTGGTCAGCGCAGATCTTAAACCCTCCTGAAGGATCTGCAGACCTCAGGTGTGTGTGTGTGTAGATGTATACAGGTGTGTGGAGATATACTGTATATACAGGTGTGTAGATGTATACACGTGTGTGTGCACGGGTGTGTGTATAGATGTATACAGGTGTGTGTATATATACAGTGTTTCTTTGAGTCAACTCAACAGCAAAGACCATCGTAAGAAAGGCCGGTCCACCATTGCTAAAACATCTTCGTCTATTCTACCCTCTGAACCCTCTGGACTGCACAAATGTTTTCTATTGTCTTACTTCCTCCCAACTTCCTGTTTACAGACAATATTGACCTTCGGCTTCCTGTCGGGGTCAAAATGGCCACCGGTATGCTGATGTCTTGGCTTACGTGTGTCCTCTCTCTCCCTCCTGTTGTTCCCAGTTCTGCAGCTGAGGCTCCAGCAGAGACGGACCAGAGAGCAGCTGGTGGACCAGGGCATCATGCCACGTGAGTATAGAGCCACTGAGGGCTCCCCTACACACTGCAGCACCTCACATTGCTACCTCTAGTAGTGTATTCACTACTCCTAATAATAACACCTGGCTAAAACAAGGTTTACACTGAGAAGGTGGAACTATGTTCATATTCACTAGTATTACATCATTTAGTCATTTGGCAGATTTGGCTTGTAAGACGTGATGTTAGATGCGGGCGTTGACGGGGTCTGTTGGGACTTGGCTTGGGAACCCGAAGGTTGCCGGTTCGAGTCCCCGAAACACCCGGGCACTGCCGAAGTGCCCTTGAGGCACCAGAGGATGGGTTAAATGCAGAGAAACCCATTTCACTGTATGTTTACATGTATGTGACTAATATAGAGAACTCAATCCTCCAGATTTAGATTTAGAGATTTAACATATAGGTATCAACATGATGCTCAAGGCTCCTACACTTAATGAACTATTGAGCCTGCTGTCTAAAATGTAAACAGCCCTAGAGTCTGCAAAGTCCACCGGATGACACCTGACAACGTGAGACGAGCCCCCGCTGGACTTTGCAGAACTGAATGCTGGTAAAACGGAGGGGAATTGATCATTGTTGATTTCCATATCCTGCCCACATTGTAATAGTACAAACCTGGTTGGAAACCAGCAAAGTTTTCCTTTAAGCTGCAGACACTGGGATTTGTGTACCCAGCAAACGTGTGTGTAGAGTGTGTGTGTCCCTCATGGATGACGTGGTGTATCCTCATGAAATACATTGATGTTTAATTTGATTAGACTAGATTACATTACATTACATTACATTATAATGTATTGTCATTGCACAGCACGTACAGTACAGAGAAAATAAGTTGGCTTTTACAAATGTTGCAGTAAAGTGCATGGTAATATATAATGTACAGTGGCTAAATAAGATGTAAAGACGTCTACTAGGTATAAAATAACTTGTAGAGTAGGTATAAGATAGGTGCAGAATTATGGTATATATACTGTATATAAAGGTATAGTATCAACAGGTAGTGAGCAGGGGTATGCAGTTATATCAACAAGATAAAGATATCTAAATGTATATAGAGCAGGCAGTGAGCAGGGATGTGATACATATCCCTGCTCACTACCTGTTGATATAACTGCATAGAAATATGCAGTTATATCAACAGTTGTAGATTAAGTACAGTACATGGCTATCATACAGGTATGTTATCAATAAATCTGTAAACTATAGGTAGAGGTAGGGGGTTGTAATTCCAGTGCAAGGCAGTTGAAGACATTGAAGGTGATAGGATATAGTCAGCAGAGGTCAGAGTTCGTACGTTGGTGGAACCACATTTCCTCGTCGTCCACGACTCTTCCTGCTCGGGTCCCCTGTGTTGATGACACCGCCTTTGTGTTCTCCTTGTAGCACTGAAGAGCCCAGCTGCTTTCCATGGGCAGATCCGCAGCTTGGAGAGAGCCCGGGTAAGACCCTTCACTGAACTACATGATGAGTAGGAGAACCTCATATACCTGACCCATCTAAACTAACCATGGAGATTGGAACCACTCATACCTCAATGACACTCCCCTGTTGGTCTCAAAGGCACCGGCATCTTAACTTGTACAGTGGACACAAACCATCGGAGGACAATCTGAAAACACCAGGGAGTCTTCTGCAACTCTTGTAATTGTTTTGTACCATTTACGTAGACGGAGAACTTCCTGAAACACAAGATCCGCAGCCGTCCAGAGAGGGCGGAGCTGATCCGGATGCACATCCTCCAGGGTGAGGACATTTAACTCCTCACAGTCGGTCCATTCAGTCTCTCGTCTCCACCGGGGTTAGCGTGACGGACCCAAATGCAGCCCTGACTCCCCGGCCGGCCCAGAGTCGGGAGTTCCTTCCCCACTGAAGCTGATGGAGTTGAGGTTGGCACGGCGACGGCTTTCATTCCGTCAGACCCAGAGATGAATGTTATGTTATGCGGGGGGAAAAACATTGCAGCGTATATTTAATCATTATTAAAAGGGGACCACAGTACTAAAATACACATTCCTGGGACAGTGCCCCCTCTGGTGAAACTCTGGCTATTGCAAGTCCTGGACTGGATTGACTGAAAAATGTAAATAGTTAGTTAGGTTACTTTTATTAAATAAATATATAATAAAACTGTTACATTTGAGACTTGTATCTGTAAACGTACAGATGTATGTAAGGGTCTTATACTGTTCTACACGTCATTTGGTGCACTCTGGTGTTCTGGTCGTTGTTTTAAGTGCCTCCAATGGGAAACACATGCACCCCCCAACCTCCTCTGTCCTCCAGCTGAGCTTCAGTCAATCCATTATCCACCGTGAACGCCGTGTTTATGTTGGTTTGTTTTCCTCCCTCTCTCCAGAGACGGGGGCGGAGCCATCTCTCCAGGCCACCCAGATGAGGCTGAAGAGAGCCCGGCTCGCCGACGACCTCAACGAAAAGATCTCCCAGAGGCCCGGGCCCATGGAGCTGGTGGAGAAGAACATCCTGCCCGTGGACTCCAGCGTCATCTGTGAGTGGGCGGCGTTAGGGAATCAATCATTTGTCGTAACACTGGGTTTGGAGGACCATGCGGCCCTCCCACTCCACCCTACCCTTCTATCTATCCTGACAACCATCAAGGCCGCCCTGACACCCTGTGAACGCATCTCCTGGGCGGGTAGGGGCTAAGGTGTAAGTCACGATTCCTCCACGCCGGGGAGTGTCTTTGAAAATCTCCGTCCTTCAGTGGAACGCAAACTGTTGTGAAGGCGTGTCCAAACGCAGAGATGAGAAATGTTCCTCCTCATGTTAATGTTTGGATGTGGCCTCTGGTCTCTCCTCCTCATGTTAATGTTTGGATGTGGCCTCTGGTCTCTCCTCCCCATGTTAATGTTTGAATGTGGCCTCTGGTCTCTCCTCCGCATGTTAATGTTTGGATGTGGCCTCTGGTCTCTCCTCCTCATGTTAATGTTTGGATGTGGCCTCTGGTCTCTCCTCCCCATGTTAATGTTTGGATGTGGCCTCTGGTCTCTCCTCCTCATGTTAATGTTTGGATGTGGCCTCTGGTCTCTCCTCCCCATGTTAATGTTTGAATGTGGCCTCTGGTCTCTCCTCCGCATGTTAATGTTTGGATGTGGCCTCTGGTCTCTCCTCCTCATGTTAATGTTTGGATGTGGCCTCTGGTCTCTCCTCCTCATGTTAATGTTTGGATGTGGCCTCTGGTCTCTCCTCCTCATGTTAATGTTTGGATGTGGCCTCTGGTCTCTCCTCCCCATGTTAATGTTTGGATGTGGCCTCTGGTCTCTCCTCCTCATGTTAATGTTTGGATGTGGCCTCTGGTCTCTCCTCCCCATGTTAATGTTTGGATGTGGCCTCTGGTCTCTCCTCCCCATGTTAATGTTTGGATGTGGCCTCTGGTCTCTCCTCCCCATGTTAATGTTTGGATGTGGCCTCTGGTCTCTCCTCCGCGGTAGCCCAGGCCACCTTCCCCAAAGAGCTGGACGAGGACAGCGGGGACCCCATGTCCCCCGAACAACCCGCCAGCCAGGAGTCCCACAGCTCCGCCCCCTCGCCCGCCGAGACCAAGCGGCCGGAGACCCCCTCCCTGGCCCCGCCTCCTCCACCGCCACCACCTCCACCTCCACCCCCGCAACCACCTCAGAGCATGCAGGTAGGACCACCTGGGGGGTCTGAAGTCATCTCTCCAGTGGAATGATAGCACATTAAAGTCCTTTTTTACTTGGAGAAAGTTACCTTTGCTTCAGCCTGAAATCCTTTTTTATTTTATTGATTTGTTATCAAATGGTAAATAAAGTAAGACCGCTTCAAAGTGGTTTGATAGCTATTTCTTGATGGGAGTGTTCTTCTTTTAACCCCTCTCCTCCTGCCTAGTGTCTCATATAATGCGGTGGTGTGTGCATTTCATAGATTGAGGTTATGGATATTTTTGACCATTTCAAGTAAAAAAGGTGTTTTAAACGTCCCGCCCACTGCAGCCGCTCACGCTCGTCTCACAAGCAGCCGCGGACTTCCTGAAGGCGTTCTCCACCAATGAGCAGCTGGCTATTCTCCAAGCTCCGCCTACTGCACTGCCAATCACCACGGCCAAGCCTGGCCCCATGCTGGTTAAAGTGAGCACCATGTTTATGCAGCTTATGCTTCTATTGAGTGCCTTGAATACAAAGACATATAACCCTATAGTACATGGTGCCTTTTATATAGCACTTTTATCCAAAGGTCTTTACAAGTCATGCGTCACACTCACCCATTCATCCACCGAGGGCGGAGTCAGCCACCAAGGAGACAGCCAGCAGGTCACGAGCAGTTAGGGTTAGGGGGTCTTGATCAAGGACACCTCAGGCAGTATTTGACCGCTCTACCTCTGCTACTGAGCTACTGCCGCCTCATCAATAGTGTTACAAATATGATCAATAATGCAATTAAAACAAAAGTATATTGAATTCAAATTCACACATATTTTACATTATTATTGTGTTTAAGGACCGGTTTTGGCGAATGATTTTCCGGTAACATAACCTCCCTCCCTCCCTCCCTCCCCCTCCCTCCCTCCCTCCTCCCTCCCTCCATCCCCAGCAAAGTCAGTCCAAGCTGGCGTCGGAGAAGAGCCGCAGTAAGAAGAGCAAGGAGCCCAAGTCGCGTGTGAAGAAGCTCAAGTACCACCAGTACGTCCCCCCGGACCAGAAGCTGGAGGCCAGCGAGGCGCCCATGGATTCCTCCTATGCCCGGCTGCTCCAGCAGCAGCAGCTGTTCCTCAGGCTGCAGATCCTCAGCCAGCAGCAGCAGCACTACAACTACCAGACCATACTGCCTGCTCCCCTCAAGTAGGTGTTAAGAACTACAACTACCAGACCATACTGCCTGCTCCCCTCAAGTAGGTGTTAAGAACTACAACTACCAGACCATACTGCCTGCTCCCCTCAAGTAGGTGTTAAGAACTACAACTACCAGACCATACTGCCTGCTCCCCTCAAGTAGGTGTTAAGAACTACAACTACCAGACCATACTGCCTGCTCCCCTCAAGTAGGTGTTAAGAACTACAACTACCAGACCATACTGCCTGCTCCCCTCAAGTAGGTGTTAAGAACTACAACTACCAGACCATACTGCCTGCTCCCCTCAAGTAGGTGTTAAGAACTACAACTACCAGACCATACTGCCTGCTCCCCTCAAGTAGGTGTTAAGAACTACAACTACCAGACCATACTGCCTGCTCCCCTCAAGTAGGTGTTAAGAACTACAACTACCAGACCATACTGCCTGCTCCCCTCAAGTAGGTGTTAAGAACTACAACTACCAGACCATACTGCCTGCTCCCCTCAAGTAGGTGTTAAGAACTACAACTACCAGACCATACTGCCTGCTCCGCTCAAGTAGGTGTTAAGAACTACAACTACCAGACCATACTGCCTGCTCCCCTCAAGTAGGTGTTAAGAACTACAACTACCAGACCATACTGCCTGCTCCCCTCAAGTAGGTGTTAAGAACTACAACTACCAGACCATACTGCCTGCTCCCCTCAAGTAGGTGTTAAGAACTACAACTACCAGACCATACTGCCTGCTCCGCTCAAGTAGGTGTTAAGAACTACAACTACCAGACCATACTGCCTGCTCCGCTCAAGTAGGTGTTAAGAACTACAACTACCAGACCATACTGCCTGCTCCGCTCAAGTAGGTGTTAAGAACTACAACTACCAGACCATACTGCCTGCTCCGCTCAAGTAGGTGTTAAGAACTACAACTACCAGACCATACTGCCTGCTCCGCTCAAGTAGGTGTTAAGAACTACAACTACCAGACCATACTGCCTGCTCCGCTCAAGTAGGTGTTAAGAACTACAACTACCAGACCATACTGCCTGCTCCGCTCAAGTAGGTGTTAAGAACTACAACTACCAGACCATACTGCCTGCTCCGCTCAAGTAGGTGTTAAGAACTACAACTACCAGACCATACTGCCTGCTCTGCTCAAGTAGGTGTTAAGAACTATAACTACTACTACTATACTGCCTGTTCTGCAAGGTTTAAATTAATCAAGCATGTAGGTTTAAAGTATTCAAGCATGTATTCTAATGTATCTCTCTCTCTCTCTCTCTCTCTCTCTCTCTCTCTCTCTCTCTCTCTCTCTCTCTCTCTCTCTCTCTCTCATATCTCTAGACCAGTGGCCGAGGGTCAGGGCGGCACCTCCATGGTGGTGTCTCTCCCGGCCCCGCCCACTCCCCAGGCCCCGCCCCCTCCTCCCCAACCCGCCCAGACCCCGTCCAGGCCGTCTGCCTCGCTTTCCAACCGCAAGCCCGGCGTGCTGCCCGTCAACCTGGAGGAGATGAAGGTACGGACGGCGCGAGGGACCAGAGAACCACGGCTTACCAGCCTGGAGATTTATACAAGACCAGCATGACAAACAGAGGAGCGCCAGACGGCTTTTAACTTAATGTGTTTCTATCAGCAAGGCCAATGGGGGGGGTGGGGGTGTGAGTGATGGTTGTGGTATGCGGGTGGTGTAGGATGTATAGAAAGACACAGGAGAACGCCTTGCCAAGACACAGCCAGGACAGAGAGAGCCTGGATGGTTGTTGACTTTTGTGATTGGATCTGCCTGATCCAATCACAAAAGGGGAAGCAGAAGGAAGACATTGGGGAGAAGCGTTCCCCAAATGCCAACAACGATTCCTTCCTCCTTCAGGGGATTCCTATCCAGCATCTCATTTGCAGGGCCTGCTTAGTTTGAGGCACCAAACGGAAAACAGAAAATGGCGAATGCTGAAAATGTAACCCTAGCAGAACATTGCTACATAACATGCTCCTCTTCCCATCGGCAACCTAGTGACTTAACAGCTCAAGGCACTAGAGGTCGCAGAGATATACTCCAGTTATGATGTTTTATTTAGTGTTTTTCTAGTGTTTTTGCGTGCTCTTGTATAGCGCTAGTGCGGTGGTACAAACCTTGGTTTAATGCTCATTTGGAGACCCCCCGTACACTCCACTGGCAGGCATCGCAGAGCCACCCCGCCAGACAATTATACTCATTATACTCTCATTATGTGCACTCGCTGTTATCACTGCTATTGTCTAGTGAAATAATAAAGTCCACACCAGGGTTTCTTGCCTTTGATTGGAGGTTTATTGCTCTCCTAGTTACCTTTTCTCCAGGTTGGTGAGTGCAAGAATCCATAATACAGTCGGTCCATCTCCATTAAGACGAGTCTAAACACAGCCCTACGTAGAGTCACACTTACTCAGCACTCCACTCACTCTCAACCCCAAGCACAATGGTGACACCTACTGGACACACCAGTGTGTACAGCTTTATAAAATGGCTCTCTGGTAGTTTTTGTTTTGTGTCATTCAAACAATAGAAATGAAATGGGGGAAAGAACTAGCGAGGTGAAAGTAAACCTAGTGAGGAGAGGCTGAGCAGGATGGTAGTTCTTATGATGACTCTTCTCCTCCAGGTGGCGGAGTTAAAGATGGAGCTGAAACTGCGAGGGCTCCCTGTGTCGGGAACGAAGACGGATCTGATGGAGAGACTGAAGCCTTTCCAGGACAGCCACGCCTCCTCCCCCCCCTCCTATCACTCCTCCCTGCCCATGGAGCTCAGCAACGGCCCCCCTGCAGTACGCCTACCTGCCCAGCAGAAGGCTCCAGAGGGCTCCGCTCCTCCTCTCGTCTCGCCCGTCTGCAGTGAGCTCTCCTCGCTCCGGCGGGATGTGGCCAGGTCCCGGGCGTCTCCCGACCCCCAGGCGCCGAGCCCCGGGCGGGGGGGCCTGGTGTGGTCCCACCCGGTCCCGGAGGAGAAGGACCGGAGGCTCCACGAGAAGGAGCGGCAGATCGAGGAGCTGATGAGGAAGCTGGAGCAGGAGCAGCGGCTGGTGGAGGATCTCAAGATGCAGTTGGAGGTGGAGAAGAGGACCCAGGACCCGCCCTCGGTCAGCTGCACCTTCCCTTCCGTACCCACCGCCGTGGCCACCGCCCCCGCACCCACCCTCAGCAACTCCAACCCGGTCAAGCTAGAGGGCCGAGTCCTGGCAAACCGCTCGTCCTCTAACTCCGTCCCGGGCTCCCCGGCGCTCGCCAACCACCTGCCCACGGTGGTGAAGCTGGAGGACGTCACGGTGTGCTCCGGGAGGCCCGTCCACCCCCAGGCCCGGACTCCGATGGTCCCCCAGGTGCAGCTCTTCTCCCAGATCCGGCACCCAGGAGGCCCCTGCTTAGTCTCTCAGGGGGGCAAGGTGCTGAACCAGTCCCAGCGGAGCCCCAACGTCTATCAGCGGCCCCAGCAGCCGGCCCCCGGCCTGCAGCAGTTCTTCATCAGCCACCGGGGCAGCGTGTCCCAGGGTCTGGGCCAGCCCCAGAGCCTGCTGGCTGGCAGTAGCCCACCCACCACCCGGATCCTCCTGCCGGTCTCTCTGCCCGGAAACCCCACCTCCACCACCGCCCCCATCGCACCGCCCACCCCCTCTGTGAGCCTCCAGCCCATGCGTCAGGCCACGGGGTCAAACCCTGCCCCTGGTCTGGGGCAGGCCTCGCTCTCCCATCTGCAGAGCTCCACGATGGAGATGTCACCAAGCCAGCAACGGACCAATCACAGCCCTCTGATGCAGGTCAGTGACATCACCTGATGATGTGTGGTGTGAGTGAGCTCGAGGCCTCCTGGTGTCTGTTGCTACACAGAGACGTACAGACATGTATTTAATATGTGACAAAATAACTACAATTGTCTTCTGTTTGACCCATTGACCAGGGTCATTATACACCACAAAATGAACTGCTATTTTATCAAAATAATTTATAACAAGGCACCACACAACAATGTCAATGCCACTTACGATAAGGCACCTTTGCTTCCCATGAAATTGTGGTGTATTTGGCTGACATGATCGTAACTGATGTCACTTGATAAATACATCTAGATACATCTTCCAAATGCAAGACGCAGCTCGACAATAAACTAACGTCTAAGAGTGTATTCTCAAAACGGTAAGAAATGAGCCACGCAAAGAAAAGAAGAGCAAATAAAACCTAATATTTAAGAAGAAATAAAGATATTGTATATTGTCATGGCGGGTTAGGGTTAGGGTTAGGGTTTGTCATGGCTGGGCGGGAGGTGTCCTGGTGTGATCACATGGTGTTGTTGTTTCCCGCTCATACTCTGAGGGGTTTTCATCACTGTGTTTTTTTGTCCTCGTCTTTACAGACCCTGACGATGTGCAACAACACTCCTGCGGGCCTGCAGAACCAGAATAGGCCCGAGGTCAATCCCCAGTGTTTCCTGAGTCGCTCCCCAGAGAACCGGGTCTCTCCGCGGGCTTCTCCCAACCACAGCCGCCTCCCCAACGGAAGCCCAATCGAGGTATTATGTTGTTCTGAGGGACCACAGAGGGTCCTGCAGGGCTCCTTCTGCAGTGCATGTTGCTGTGCGTGTTCCTTTTGCTTCCATTTACACTTTGAGAAGACGCCTCGCCTCTGACCTTGATCATCACGAGCGGTCATGGCGTGCGGTTGACTGGGTGGATGTGTTATGGTTGTATGGTGGTGTCTCTCCCTCCCAGCAGACCCTCCATCAGCACCCGGAGAGCAAGGAGCCGCCTCCCCGCTACGAGGACGCCATCAAACAGAGCCGCAACCAGCACCTCAACCACCTCTCCCAGGTCCCTACCTTATGGACAGACCCTCCACATTAATACACATCTAAAGCTCAGTTAACAGACACTTTAACAGACACACACGGGACAGACACTTTTTATTTCCCAAAACACACGAGTCCTATTCAAAGCAAGCAAAAAATATAATATTTGTATGCTTTGCCCCCTGAGGAATAGTATAGTAGTTCTTATCATTTTTTCAATCATACAAATATGATTGTTTTTATAAATACACAGTTCACAGTGAGGGGAATTGACTCTCATGCAGAGTGGTGATTGTCTCATGCAGACCCGACAGACGGCTGAAAACACCACACCGCACAGAACTGTTAATACTTAACAATAACGGATTTGATTCATTCACAGCCTCGAGGCTGGTTGCCATGCTAATGGTCACACGCCTTCCCTGCTCTCTCCCTATTGGCTCGCTTCTCAGGTTCCCACAGCAACCAGCCAGCAGATGGATGACCTGTTCGATATCCTGATAGAAAGTGGGGGTAAGCCAACACACACACACACACACACCCAACACACACACCATCATCATCTATTATTACAAAGTACAGATTGGACGAAGAAGATAGTAGATCTGAAAACTGTGTTGTCGGCCACTGCATGATTGCTCAGTTGATGTTCTTTGGTAGTATCTTCTATGTGGAGCGATGGAAAGCGTCTTGCAGCACGTCTTTAACAAAACCTAACGGATACTAAACCACCTAACCTAACCCGTGACGGTGTGTGCTCTTTGTGTCCTCCAGAGATGACCCCCTTCATCCACCAGGACCCCCAGCCCTCCTCTCTCTCCAAGAGCCTGCCGGTCACGGCCAGCGTCACCACCCTGCCGGTGAACACGGCCTTCTCCAGACCCCCGCCGCAGATCCAGGTGGCCCCCCCGCCCGCCCCTGGCCCGCTCTCCGACCACGGCCTCTCGTCCCTGGCCTCGGACATCCAGCTGGAGGCCTTCCTGGAGAGGACCCTGGGCGGCGTGTCCCCGGTGTCGGACCCCCGCACCCTGGGCCTGATGGAGGAGCTGCAGGCCCAGCTGATGGAGCAGCAGCCCTACTCCCCCATGGATACGTCGGAGCTGTCCTTCTGCCACTCGTCCCCGTCCTTGCTCCACATGGGCCTGTCCGACCCGGGCCTGGACAACATGGAGTGGCTGGACGTCAGCACGCCCCCCGGGTCCGCTGGGGCGCTCACTCCCCTGGGGATCCCCTCGGACCTCCTGGACACCCACCAGCTGCACTGGGAATAGAGAGGGGCTGGATCAGGGGGTTGGAGTCGGTCTGGACATCATCAGCGTCTTGACCACGCCCCAAAGAGAAGGAGGGCCGCACGTGGAAAGACCACTGAGGAGATGTCTGGAGGCAGAGGAGCGTATGGCTAATTGTTGGAACGCATTCCAGGGAGAGTCCCTCAGAGAGAAGACTTCTCGCTTGTTCCTCAAGGCGTAGTTTCCTCGAAAGACAACGACCACAACGTCCCTTAAAGGACGGTCCGCTAGCATTCAATCTCAGACTTTGACCCTAAAGGATTTGCACAGTTTTCACGATGTCTCGTTCGGCCGGCAGAAGTCAACACTACCTTGATCATCGTGCTGCCTTTCCATTAGCACCAAGTCTCATTTATAACGAGCCTTGGATCAAAGTTTCAGTCTCAAAGGGCTTAATAAATCGGCATTAACATGTGAGCCAGTGGACCACAACCCTGAGTCCCTCACAGTGGAGGGACTCCTAGCGCTGAGCCAGACCAGAGAGGAGACGAGGTGTTAGTGTGTGTTAATACTTTATAGAGCTGGTGAGGTGAGGACAGCCAGGGGAGGGCTTGTTTTGGGTTCAGATAATCTCAGATGACCTAATCTCAGATTAGTTCTACTGGAGTTATTGATGTCCACAATACCGACATTATCTCTAGAGCTAGCACGCACACGCACCCGCACACACACCCACACACACACACACCACACACACACACACACACACACACACACACACACCCACACACCACACACACCCACCCTGACCAGACTGACGGACCACTGGGCTACTCTGTTGGCATGACGACGGAACCTTTGCTATCATCCGGAGACCTCGTGGATAGCCAATGTTGACAAAGCATTCTGTGCCAAACTAGGTCAGAGAGGTTCTTCTGAATGGCTTGACCCGGTGACAGGCAGGCATTAACCTCGTGGACTAGTTTTAGCATCTCTGTAGTTCAGGATGTTTTCTAAATGACAGCAAAATAGCTCACTTTGTTTTGTGTTTGCGGAGATGTCAGTTTATGACTGATTATGTGGATGCTCAGAATATTCTTCATTCCCCTGTACAGCACTTAGTCCAGAACATACAGCACATGGGTCACCGTAGGAGCTGTCAGAAGAGGCAGTTTGACTCTGATCAAACCCGCACAACCAATGAACAACCACTCGTCAGACCACAGAGTTGGGGGCTCCTCCCACTCTGACACTAAAGAGGCGGGACAAGCCATCGCACGACCCCCGACCTCACCTCAGCAATGATGACTAAATGTGAACTTTTAAACTTTTGACGCCGTTCCGAAGCGGACATGGCGGACCAACGATGACCAAGGGCCCAAACGCTTTGCTCCTCTCTTCTCCTCTGTATCTCTTTTCCTGTTCTTCTCTCCTGAATATAACCTCTGAGATGTTAAGGAAGACGTTATGAAGACGCTTGTCGCACCTCTGGCAGCTCAACCAATCAACACATCAACACGTGTGTGTGTGGCGGTGAACCCCACACCCTGAGGAGTGTGTCTGAAGACTAACTTTAAAGAGAGGTGCTACATGTGCACTTTTCTTTGCAATGTGGTTCCAACTTGGGAACTTGGATCAGCTGATGTAATGAACCACATTGAGGGGCTGGTTTTAGATGTCATTCGTCGAGCCAAGTGGCAGAGGAGAGGAACGTAGACGCACTAAGATGACCAAGACAATACCTGCCCCCTTGTGAGAGAGAGAGAGAGAGAGGGCATGTTTGTTTGCACATGCTGTTTGTGTCTGTCTGTCTGTCTGTCTGTCTGTCTGTCTGTCTGTCTGTCTGTCTGCATGTTGTCTGTCTGTCTGTCTGCATGTGTCTGTCTGTCTGTCTGCATGTTGTCTGTCTGTCTGTCTGCATGTTGTCTGTCTGTCTGTCTGCATGTTGTCTGTCTGTCTGTCTGCATGTGTGTCTGTCTGTCTGTCTGTCTGCATGTGTGTCTGTCTGCATGTGTGTCTGTCTGTCTGTCTGCATGTTTGTCCTGGCACATGTCTCCTCCGCCCGTCTGCATGATTGTATGTTAAAGAGTTCAGCCACTTGTCTGTCCAGCGGTCTGCTCCAAGTCCATTGATAGAGAAAGAGTTTTGCTATTGCTGAATACTTTTAATTGAACAAAAGAAGAAGCTTCTCATGACTTCTGTTGAATCCAAGTTAGGTTTCCTTAAACGCACAGAGGGGTAACCGGTAGATCACAGCTTGTTTCAAGTGTACACCAAAAACTAGCAAGCTTATCTTCTGTTCAGCGCTGGGACACCCGGAAGGATATAGCGTTCTCTGGGCTAGCACCTAACCCTTTAAAGGGGCTAGCACCTAACCCTTTAAAGGGGCTAGCACCTAACCCTTTAAAGGGGCTAGCACCTAACCCTTTAAAGGGGCTAGCACCTAACCCTTTAAAGGGGCTACCTTGTCGACGTGTACCTTCTGATTGGTACATGCTTGCTGTACAGCACTTTGGAATTCAAAGGGTTGTTTTTGAATTCATCTTTATTTTCTGAAGGAAGTGATCTTCAGTCGTGTTCCACTTCCTGTCACGTCCCCTATATAGTGTTGGTGCTTCTCGTTCCACGTCCTGTTACATCACTAGATGTCCAACCGAGGCCCGTCTCTGATTGGCTCATTCCCAAAGACACTTTTTGCAAAGGCGGGGAAGAATCGAGAATTTCAAAATTAGTTTTTATTTACTTGCGACAACATGCCCCGGTGTTTCGGGGACTTGAACCGGCGACCTCCCGGTTCCCAAGTCCTAACAGACTGAGCTACTGGGGCCCCATCTTTATTTGCAGGGCCTCCTTTTGTAGATAAAAATGACCCCACATGAAGACGCTCTCAGACTCCTCTGCTTGCTCACTCCCAGAGAATTGATTTACGTTGTCTGTAATTCATACAGAACGGCAAATCTAAACAGGAACAAGTCACTTTCAGGATATCTCATAATTTATATTTAGCCTCCCCCTGTCATAACTCAGGGGCCCCTCTAGGGGCCGCGGCCCCCAGTTTGGGAACCACTGAATTAATGCAACTCTAAATCTGCCACAGTTTAGGGTTTTGGGAATTGCTCGATTCGTAGGCATCAATAATTGTAATCCTGTGTGTTTTATGAATTTACTTTTAAAATGATCAACATGTTCAACAATGTTCTCACAGTCAAATCGAGTTGGTCAATTCCCCAGTTTACTTACTGTGTGAAGTCATGATGGTTAATAGATGGCTAGTCAACGTTGAAAAGCTGCACTTTAACAACAGAAGCTGGTTGTGTGTGTGTGTGTGTGTGTGTGTGTGTGTGTGTGTGTGTGTGTGTGTGTGTGTGTGTGTGTGTGTGTGTGTGTGTGTGTGTGTGTGTGTGTGTGTGTGTGTGTGTGTGTGTGTGTGTGTGTGTGTGTGTGTGTGTGTCCGCAGTCAAAAGAAAATGCCAAATACTGCACATAAAGTACAACATGTACTTCCAAATACTATCATGACTAAATATTATTCCAGTGGTTTCTTGTGTTGGTTCCATCCTACCAAGCAGGAGGGGGAGGAAGGTGGTTCTGGACCAGGTAGGATGGACGCCTTGGCTTTGACTGGCTTGACTGAATATACATTTAGTCACATTGAATATATTCTCTTGGATTGTTCACTTTTTATGCTGAATGTGACATTTTTTTCTTTAGTTTATTTATCACGTGTGTGTAGAAGAACAACACTGTGTTTTCTCTTGTTTTTTGAATTTTTTTTAAGTTTTGTAAAATAATCTGCATATTCCAGTTTTGGTTTTTTGTTATTTTGATTTGTCTGTTTTCGTTAGCCTATCAGATCCAACCTGACGGCAGCCGAGCGCCAGCCGTGTGTGTGTGTGTGTGTGTGTGTGTGTGTGTGTGTGTGTGTGTGTGTGTGTGTGTGTGTGTGTGTGTGTGTGTGTGTGTGTGTGTGTGTGTGTGTGTGTGTGTGTGTGTGTGTGTGTGTGTGTGTGTGTGTGTGTGTGTGTGTGTGTGTGTGTGTGTGTGTGTGTGTGTGTGGGGCATGATTCTATGTTATGAGTCACCACATCCTATTGGCCACAGGTTGAAGAATGTTGTACCCGATTGGCCGGAGAGACGCAATCATCCCATTGGCTGATCTCTTGATATACTGCATTGTTTTGTGTGTCCGATACAGCCTTGGTTTTAAATGCAAGATCCTTTACTGCGGAGAATAACAAAGTTAATAGTTGTGGTTGGAGCCCGTCTTCTGGTGCGTGGTACCGGTTGAGGTGTAGTGTGGGGGAGTGTGCATAAAGAACAAGGTTTATTAAGAACCACATGTTTGAAGCCATGGTGGCTATTGAGTAGTTTTAGGTTTAACAAGAAGCTATTTCAGGAAAAGAGAATGAACTGGGGGGTGACACTTTCTCCCCTTCTTCTCCTATCATCATCTAAATCTGGAGGATTGAATCCTTATCTATCACATACATGTCCACACAGTGAAATGAGTTCCTCTGCATTGAACCCATCCTAGTCTGAGGAGCAGTGGGCAGCTATTGGATATACAGGGAGCAGGGGAGGGTATGGTGCCTTGCTCAAGGGCACCTCGGCAGTTAGGCCCAGGTGTTTTGGGGACTTGAACCGGCGACCTTCCGGTTCCCAAGCCAAGTCCCAACAGACTGAGCTACTGCTGCACCCATCAATAATCCTAATGCTCGTATCTATCCAGTGGCACACGTTGGTTTCTATGTGGTCAGCGACAATCCAATCTCCAGCTGTCCCCCCCCCCCCCCCATGCTGTCCCCCCCCCATGCTGTCCCCCCCCCCCCCCCCATGCTGTCCCCCCCCTGCTCAGCCTCTGGTCGTGTGGATGCCATATGTTTTGCACATTGTGTATATATTTATATAGATGTAATGCATATTTTTCTACATGTGTAACACTTTTAGTTAGTAGTTGTTGTAAATATGAGTGCTGAGACGTGTGTAGAACCAGCGTTACTGTATGCCTCCATGTTGTCAATAAAACAATTGGTGTACTATGAATGTCTTTTGTAAATATAGTGTGTGTGCCGTACATCGCTGATGTTACGCCATCAGAAGGCCTTTATTGTCACTGTAAAAGTACAACAAAATTGTCTAGCAATCATCATGACTCTTACAAACAACATTTGAAAATATACATCATTTTAAATTCAAATAAAAAGCTAAATAAGCAGGTTTTACGACATGCCATCTCAAATAGCATATAAGCATTGCGGTGGCTCTAGTGTTATTAGAATAGAACACGTTTCAAGTGCTCCTGATTGCTGGGTTAATATAACAAAGTAATACAAGCTGGTCAACTCTATCCCTCCAACTGTTAATATAACATAGTAAGGTTTATGATATAATACAGATGGTCACTGTATATAACATAGTAAGTTTATGATATAATACAGACTGGTCAACTCTATCCCTCCAACTGTTAACTAACATAACTCGTCGAGGCCACTGAACTTGGTTGCTTCGATCCACGAAAATGAAGCATGTCAGAATGATTACGTAGATATATAATGACTCAAAATACAATAATTAAAATACTCAATGTTTAGGTAACCTTTTATTATTGAAATTGATGTCATCACGTAGTCTACCAGTATACTAGATGTAAGGTCTGCGAGTGACTATTCATAAATATGATTATCACGTATAAACATTAATACATTTATTAAAGGCAAAATATATATATAGAAATATATTTTGGTCGAGGCCCTGACTTTTTTATGTAACATGAGGCAATGAAGTGTTCAGAATGGGTACTGCAGTCTACATTCACAACAATAAGATAAAGACTCCAAGATGGACCCGCGTTGGAGCACGGCTGGGGTCATGGAGCTTCTAGAAAGAGGATTAGGCTTTTTAGGCTGGGTAGAATCTAATCCAATTCATGGCTCCAGTCAATGTGTTTTGGTCCCAATTAGTTTCATATCTGGCAACCCGGAGTACCCTGAGAAATACTCAGTAGTAACACAGACCTAAACCAAAGCAGAACTTCGGACCCGCACGTTTCAAAGGAGAACACACTGGCTGTAGCTTGGTGGTCTACGAAGCCAGTATTTAGACAATCATTTTTCCTTAATTGACCGAAAGGACGAGATTGCGAATACAAGTGAGAAGATCATCTCCCTTAGAGATAGGGTGAGAAGATCATCTCCCTTAGGGATAGGGTGAGAGGATCATCTCCTTTAGGGATAGGGGGAGAAGATCATCTCCCTTAGAGATAGGTGAGATCTCCCTTAGAGATAGGGTGAGAGGATCATCTCCTTTAGGGATAGGGGGAGAAGATCATCTCCCTTAGGGATAGGGGGAGAAGCTTGGTCACTCATGAGAGACTCAGAGTAGAGCTGCTGCTCCTTTGCGTAGAAAGGAGCCAGTTGAGGTGGTTCATCTAGTAAGGATGCTTCCTGGTTTTCCAGGCACATCCAGCTGGGAGGAGACCACGGGGCAGACCAAGGTACAGGTGGGAGGAGGAGACCATGGGACAGACCAAGGTCCAGGTGGGAGGAGGAGACCACAGGGCAGACCAAGGTCCAGGTGGGGAGGAGACCAGGGGACAGACCAAGGTACAGGTGGGAGGAGGAGACCACGGGCAGACCAAGGTCCAGCTGGGAGGAGGAGACCAGGGGGCAGACCAAGGTCCAGGTGGAAGGAGGAGACCATGGGGCAGACCAAGGTCCAGGTGGAAGGAGGAGACCACAGGGCAGACCGAGGTCCAGGTGGGAGGAGGAGACCACAGGGCAGACCAAGGTCCAGGTGGGAGGAGACCAGGGGGCAGACCAAGGTCCAGGTGGAAGGAGGAGACCACAGGGCAGACCGAGGTCCAGGTGGGAGGAGGAGACCACAGGGCAGACCAAGGTACAGGTGGGAGGAGACCAGGGGGCAGACCAAGGTCCAGGTGGAAGGAGGAGACCAGGGGCAGACCAAGGTCCAGGTGGGAGGAGACCAGGGGGCAGACCAAGGTCCAGGTGGAAGGAGGAGACCAGGGGCAGACCAAGGTCCAGGTGGGAGGAGACCAGGGGGCAGACCAAGGTCCAGGTGGAAGGAGGAGACCACAGGGCAGACCGAGGTCCAGGTGGGGTGACTACATCTCCACGCTGGCCTGTGAACGCCTCGGGATCCCCCAGTCAGAGCTGGTCCATGTTGCCAGGGAGAGGGAAGTTTGGAGTCCCCTGCTGGAGCTGCTACCTCCACGACCCGACCCGGATCAGCGGTAGATGATGGATGGATGGATGGATGGATGGTTGATTTCTTAATCATCCATCCATCCATCATTCTTAATGACTTATCATGGTCATTTTATGATTTAGTACAGTCGATATGTTTTAATTACATAAAGACACACACCCTACAGACACACACTAGAGACACACACCCTACACACACACACTAGAGACACACACCCTACACACACACACTAGAGACACACCCTACACACACACACTAGACACACACCTACAGACACACACCCTACAGACACACTAGAGACACACACTAGACACACACCCTACAGACACACACCCTACAGACACACACTAGAGACACACACCCTACACACACACACTAGACACACGCCGGTATTCTCTCTCTCTCTCTCTCTCTCTCTCTCTCTCTCTCTCTCTCAGGCTGTCGCAGGTGTGACCTCTGAAAACCATATGGAGAGAATCAATCAAATACAGAGAACCAGAAGGTGTAAAACCGGGGGGGGGGGGAGATGTGACAGGTGATGGTGACGATGTGTTTATGTGAGGCGATCACGACCATCAATATGACATATTCAAATAAATAGTGACATAAGAAAATATTTAAATATATTCAATAAGTATGAAATACACAGCGGCAAGATTACAATACACTAAACAGAATTAAATACATGTGGACATATAGACAATTACACGTGTATCACTTTCACGTTTAATCTATTTGTTTTGTATTTCACTATGTACTTGATTCACGTTTTAATTTATTATTATTATTATTATTATTATTAATAATAATAATAATAATAATAATAATTAATAATAAATAATAAAAATAATTTAGGTATTCATAATATTGCACAAATAATTAATTCATGAATGAATTAAAAAGGTATGTAAGGTAAAAAAGGTAAAGCCAAATTGGTGAATAGTTATTAAATATTGTTCCATTGGCCTCTCCAGCTAATGGCTTCATGGGTTCAACAGAGGCCGGCTATTTGCATGGTGGACGGTTCCGGGTTTATGAAATATAATAAAATATATAATATTATTGTTCGGTGGAAAGGTTATTAGGTGCTATTTGCATGACCTACTGAGGCAAGATGTGGCCTGTGGCATTTCCATGCAAATAAAACGACTTTTTACATATTTGGGATACCATGTGACAAGCAGCTTACATCACAGATTAGAACGTTCATTGAACATCCACATCGTACAAAACACTATATACAAATGGAGCAACTCGGGATACCAATGCAGGAGAGTGACAACCGTAATATAAATGTATATAATATGCTATATGCATTAATTCAAGGATGATGTCTAAAAGTAGAGAAGGCCGAGCTGTAGTGGATGAACAGTCAGTCGGACGCAGGTCCTGTCTCGGAGCTCCAGGGCCATATATATATATATATACTCCAAGCAGTCTTAAAGTCTTTGTCGTGTGTGTATTGTTGCGCCGCAATAGGGACAGCGGTGACGGACGTCCTTCACACTGTCCATCAAGAAGGGAATCAAACAGCATCCGCCAACACACCTGGGAGCCAGACAGAGGACAGAGGGAAGGGACCGTTCAGAGACCCAAAGACCTGTTCAGAACCAGGACTTTAACCAGTGACTAGTGGCAGGTGACTATGTAATAGACCTATAGCAGAGGTATAGAGAAAAACAAGCACAGGAAACCAAAAACCAACGAGGGGCTGAGTTATGCCTTGTGTCTTGTTTAGTTTGTGTTTTTGTCATGGAGTGAATGAAGCGTTCAGAAGGGGATGTTGATAAGTGTAATTCTACAGCGGAACCTTGACAGATAGTTCTACCAGTGTGTTCACTGTTAGCCCATCACACGCTTACAGATCTCTGACTCCTTTCCATTTCCTTTCGACATGATTGGTCAAACAAATATTCTGCTATAACACTGCTGGGTCAGAAGTTCTGCTATGCGTGTTTTTCCTATGTATGTTTTTATAACTGTATATGGCAATAAACCACTTTCTGATTCTGATTCTGATTCTGATAACACAGTAGAACTGATCAGAAGTTCTACTATAACACAGTAGGACTGATCAGAAGTTCTACTATAACACAGTAGGACTGATCAGAAGTTCTACTATAACACAGTAGGACTGATCAGAAGTTCTACTATAACACAGTAGAACTGATCAGAAGTTCTACTATAACACAGTAGGACTGATCAGAAGTTCTACTATAACACAGTAGGACTGATCAGAAGTTCTACTATAACACAGTAGGACTGATCAGAAGTTCTACTATAACACAGTAGGACTGATCAGAAGTTCTACTATAACACAGTAGGACTGATCAGAAGTTCTACTATAACACAGTAGGACTGATCAGAAGTTCTACTTTAACACAGTAGAACTGATCAGAAGTTCTACTTTAACACAGTAGGACTGATCAGAAGTTCTACTATAACACAGTAGAACTGATCAGAAGTTCTACTATAACACAGTAGGACTGATCAGAAGTTCTACTATAACACAGTAGGACTGATCAGAAGTTCTACTATAACACAGTAGGACTGATCAGAAGTTCTACTTTAACACAGTAGGACTGATCAGAAGTTCTACTTTAACACAGTAGGACTGATCAGAAGTTCTACTTTAACACAGTAGGACTGATCAGAAGTTCTACTATAACACAGTAGGACTGATCAGAAGTTCTACTATAACACAGTAGGACTGATCAGAAGTTCTACTATAACACAGTAGGACTGATCAGAAGTTCTACTATAACACAGTAGGACTGATCAGAAGTTCTACTATAACACAGTAGGACTGATCAGAAGTTCTACTATAACACAGTAGGACTGATCAGAAGTTCTACTATAACACAGTAGGACTGATCAGAAGTTCTACTATAACACAGTAGGACTGATCAGAAGTTCTACTATAACACAGTAGGACTGATCAGAAGTTCTACTTTAACACAGTAGGACTGATCAGAAGTTCTACTATAACACAGTAGGACTGATCAGAAGTTCTACTATAACACAGTAGGACTGCTGGATGGGAGATGAGTGAAGATTTTACCCGATGGAGCTAAGCACGCAACACATCATCCAAGGGGCGTCGCCGGTGATCTTGGTGGTTTCCGTGGTTACGATCTCCCCACAGTCAGGGCACTGAGTGACAGCTGGCTCTACTCCAAGTGCTTGCACTTAAAGGGACAAGCAGAGGAGGTGTCTTAGTTCACTAAGAGTGCGTTTAGCGTGTTCTACAGTGGCGTGTTACCACTGGTCTGTGGGTCTGTTGAGCGTGTTCTACAGTGGCGTGTTACCACTGGTCTGTGGGTCTGTTGAGCGTGTTCTACAGTGGCGTGTTACCACTGGTCTGTGGGTCTGTTGAGCGTGTTCTACAGTGGCGTGTTACCACTGGTCTGTGGGTCTGTTGAGCGTGTTCTACAGTGGCGTGTTACCACTGGTCTGTGTTCTACAGTGGCGTGTTACCACTGGTCTGTGGGTCTGTTGTACATTATCCCATACATGACGCATCGCACCAAAACCCTAGAGGCGAACTGTACGTTTTGTTGTGTTAGTACCTTAATGTGTCTCAGGCTCAGCTCACCTGGGACAGCTGTGTGTGATAGTCTCATAGGGTCGGCACAGGGAGGGACGGGGGGCCAGTGGCTCATTTCCTCTTAGATACAAAAGATGGTTTAGTGGTTTGGGTCTTTGACCCCCAGCTGAAGGGTCCTGGGTTTAAACCCAAATGTTGGCCTACAGCGTCCTTGAGCAAGGGGACTAACCAGCTTTACCTGATTCATCATCAAGTACAAGTACAACTATTCATACATACATTCATACTCTTCATAAGGGTTCATAAGGGTTTATCTATATAATATGTATATACATTCGAAATGTACTGTATCTCTCACTGTATCCCACCTGTGGTAAAATGTAAATTAAACTAAATTAAAGCAGGGTTAGGATTTAGGGTTTCGGATAGGGTTATAGGTTGAATTTAAGGGTTTGGGTTAAGGTTATGGTTAGGGTATTGGGTTTAGTTTGAGCGTTTGGGTTAGGGTTATAGATTTAGTGTAAGGGTTTGGGTTTTGGGTTAGTTCTAGGGTTAGGGTTAGGATTAGGGTTAAGATTAGGGGTTAGGGTTATAGCTTTAGTTCTAGGGTTGGGTTGGGTTAGGGTTAGGGTTAGGGTTATAGCTTTAGTTCTAGGGTTAGGGTAGGGTTATAGCTTTAGTTCTAGGTTTGGTTAGGTTTAGGGTTCTAGCTTTAGTTCTAGGTTAGGGTTAGGGTTCTAGCTTTAGTTCTAGGGTTTGGGTTGGGTTAGGGTTAGGGGTTAGGGGGTTAGCTTTATAGCTTTAGTTCTAGGGTTAGGGTTAGGGTTCTAGCTTTAGTTCTAGGGTTTGGGTTAGGGTTAGGGTTCTAGCTTTAGTTCTAAGGTTAGGGTTAGGGGTTAGGGTTCTAGCTTTAGTTCTAGGGTTTGGTTGACGTGTTGATTAAACATACCATGTACGATGTGTTCCTTGATGTCTTGGTTATCTGCCTCTCTCTTCCAAAGGAGATCGTCATTGCCTACAGAGAAGCAAGGGACACCCCAATGTGTGTTGAGCTCAAACTGGTTAACACAATATAAAGGACCAGGAACTCACTACCAAACCGTGACAAGCCCTAGAGAACCCACTGGTGAGATCCAGAGGAGGTCCAGGCATCTGGACCTCCTCTGGATCTTACCAGTGGGTTCTCTTCCACACAGACTCATGCCTCTGGTACCTTCAGAGCAGCCCAGCTCTCGCTGTCTGGTCGTCAGGTCCTCAAACTCCCTGTAGATGGCGGCTAGCTCATGGATCTGCTCTTCTTCCTCTGCAGCTCACAGCACAAAAATATATTTATTTAATAATTCATTATTCCAAAACCACAGATTTACACTACAGACATAACCCCTGGCATACCCCCCCATGGCACTGCATACTGACAGCTCTGTTTGAATGGAGTTTATGATGCTTTACTTTACTTTATACTGCTTTTATAATCCAAAATAAATACATATTTTTGGTATTTCTGTATTATTAAATATATGATTATATATTTTTATATATATACTGTGTATAGGTAAAACGTCAATAACATATACATACTGTATATATACTGTATATATGTGTGTTATTCTTATTTTTTGTAATTTATTTATTTATTTACACATTCTAGTAAAAATGTGTGTGTGTTAATAGCCAATTTTACTATAACATTGTATGTAACTTTGTATGTTACTACAGAAGCCTGTTTGTTTAGTAACATCGACCTACTAGGTCTATTTAAATGGGGTTCTGACTCAGATTGTTAAATATATATACTATATGTACGTTTATCTAATTCCTGGTGTGGTCGCTCACCTCTGACCCCGGACAGGCTGGTCCGGAGCTGCTGTCTCTTCATCAGCACCGTGCCACGGAACTTCAGATGCTTCTTCCGCAGTTTGATCCAGTCCAATATTTCAGAGCGGTTCCCCGCCTCAGGCCCCCCCCAGCCGGGCTTACAGTCCTCCCCGCGTGGTTCTGGACCTGGGGATGGGTCCGTTTCCAAGGTCTGCATCTTTTCTGAGAAGCGTTGGATTAAGGCTCACATGACCACCATGACGTCCAGGACTCAAATGGATGTGAAAGGGATGTTCCTCTAGAGTCCTGAGTCCTGAGTCCTGAGTCCTGAGTCCTGAGGCCGTCTGAGCCTCAGAATGTTATCTGAGGGGATTTCAACTCAGCTGTTGTGTTTGAAAAGACCGAGCCTGAAGTCAGTGTCTGACAGAACTTTGTGTCAGAATTTTCTCCCAAACCCTGGAAGCCAAAACTCTAGGATTAACTTTCATCACCAAAGAGACGTTCAAACTGAGTGCTATTCAGGCCGAAGTACTCAAACACTCAGACTCTTTACATGATAACACGTGAAAAATAGGAATAAAAACACACAAACAAGCAGACATTCTATACGGTTGTGGAAGAGGCCCAGCCTGATAACAGTCCAGTGGTCCTGCAGTTGAAGTTCCTCATCCCTACCTCGTGGCCCCGTCCCGCCCTGCCTCTAACCACGGAGGTCAACACACAGAACCATTATCTCTGTTCTCAACAAGCAAATCAGGAGGCCAGGAGCCTGTGGCATCCAGATATTAAACATGTGTCGTTTACATATATACACAGATAAGGCGACTTTGTTTCCATAAAACTCTCT
>CM051014.1:25884732-25912232 GCA_027704905.1 Muraenolepis orangiensis | reverse complement strand
AATGTGAATCGAGATATGGTGGAAACCTAACTTGTGTTGTTGATGGATCAGCGCCTCAGAATGCAGTCGGTCAACTTTCCTTAACGGCTCAAAATCTCCCCGTCAATAACACACTCTGTAGTTTGTACGACGACACTTTCTCTCATCCCCTTGATGTCGTCTTGTGTTGCAGTCAGGTCTGTGAATCACCTTTCTCCTATATATCCTCCAGCTAGCTTTCTGTTATCAACACCACCACCACCACCACCACCTCCACCTCCACCACCTCCACCTCCACCACCTCCACCACCACCCCCACCACTATCAACACCACCACCACCACCACTACCACCACCACCTCCACCACTATCAACACCACCTCCACCACCACCACTATTACCACCACCACCACCACCACCACCACTACTACCACCTCCACCTCCACCACCCCCCCACCACTATCAACACCACCACTACCACCACTACCACCACCACCTCCACCACGATCAACACCACCTCCACCACGATCAACACCATCTCCACCACCACCACCACTATCAACAACAACCACCACCACCACCTCCACCACCACCTCCACCACTATCAACACCACCACCACCACCACTACCACCACCACCTCCACCACTATCAACACCACCTCCACCACCACCTCCACTACTACCACCACCACCTCCACCACGATCAACAACAACCACCACCACCACCTCCACCACCACCTCCACTACTACCACCACCACCTCCACCATGATCAACACCATCTCCACCACCACCACTACTACCACCTCCACCACCACCCCCACCACTATCAACACCACCACCACCACCACTACCACCACCACCTCCACCACGATCAACACCACCTCCACCACCACCACCACTATCAACAACACCACCACCACCACCACCTCCACCACTATCAACACCACCTCCACCACCACCTCCACTACTACCACCACCACCTCCACCACGATCAACACCACCTCCACCACCACCACTACTACCACCACCACCACCCTCACCACCACCCCCACTACTACCACCACCACCACCATCACCACCACCACCACCACCACCTCCACCACCACCACCACCATCCTCACCACCACTACCAACACCACCACCACCACCACCACCCCCACTACTACCACCACCACCACCACCATCCTCACCACCACCACCACCACCTCCACCACCATCCTCACCACCACTACCAACACCACCTCCACCCCCACCACTACCACCATCCTCACCACCACCACCACCACCACCACCACCCCACCACCACCATCCTCACCATCACCACCCCACACCACCACCACCACCCTCACCACCTCCACCCCCACCACTACCACCACCACTACCACCACCTCACCACCACCACCACCTCCACCACCACCACCACCACCATCCTCACCATCACCACCCTCACAACCACCACCACCACCACCCTCACCACCACTACCCACACCACCACCATCCTCACCACCACCACCACTACCACCACCACCCTCACCCTCACCACCACCTGTGGAGTCATGCTGGAGGGAGACACCCTGGGTGTGTTCACGGCCCGTCTTCCAGCCCCAGACACGGCACACAATGCCCTTCATCTAACCGCTGTACCTGGAGCTCTCAGAGAGTCATTGAATTACCTTGAAATCCTATAGCCCTCCATCACATGACTACTAATTTAGACCCTAGACCTAATCGGTGAACAATCAATGAAGTATAAAGCGTGCTTTATAGTTGCAAGTAAGGTGTAAAATATGTCAGAATAATATGCAAGGGATACCTAAGGTGGTACTACTAATATGGCTTCCTAAGGTGGTACTACTAATATGGCTTCCTAAGGTGCTACTACTAATATGGCTTCCTAATGTGCTACTACTAATATGGCTTCCTAAGGTGGTACTACTAATATGGCTTCCTAATGTGGTACTGCTAATATGGCTTCCTAAGGTGCTACTACTAATATGGCTTCCTAAGGTGCTACTACTAATATGGCTTCCTAAGGTGGTACTACTAATATGGCTTCCTAATGTGGTACTGCTAATATGGCTTCCTAAGGTGGTACTACTAATATGGCTTCCTAAGGTGGTACTGCTAATATGGCTTCCTAATGTGGTACTACTAATATGGCTTCCTAATGTGGTACTGCTAATATGGCTTCCTAATGTGGTACTGCTAATATGGCTTCCTAATGTGGTACTGCTAATATAGCTTCCTAATGTGGTACTACTAATATGGCTTCCTAAGGTGGTACTACTAATATGGCTTCCTAAGGTGGTACTACTAATATGGCTTCCTAATGTGGTACTACTAATATGGCTTCCTAAGGTGGTACTACTAATATGGCTTCCTAATGTGGTACTGCTAATATGGCTTCCTAAGGTGGTACTGCTAATATGGCTTCCTAAGGTGGTACTACTAATATGGCTTCCTAAGGTGGTACAGCTAATATGGCTTCCTAATGTGTACTACTAATATGGCTTCCTAATGTGGTACTACTAATATGGCTTCCTAAGGTGGTACTGCTAATATGGCTTCCTAATGTGGTACTGCTAATATGGCTTCCTAATGTGGTACTGCTAATATGGCTTCCTAATGTGGTACTGCTAATATGGCTTCCTAAGGTGGTACTACTAATATGGCTTCCTAATGTGGTACTACTAATATGGCTTCCTAATGTGGTACTACTAATATGGCTTCCTAATGTGGTACTCATGGTAGTTATCGTTTGGTCTACTGTGGGACATCCCGATAAACCACCTGAATCCCCTTGTGTACACTACAGATCGACCTATAAACGGGTTTAAGACCTTCTCACTCACTGCGAGAACGAGGTGGTACTTAGTCCATAATCATCTTACTAAATATGTGTATCAGAGAGTCAACTTTACCAAGCCACATGAGCAGGAGGTGTAGTGTGGCGTCATAACTGCAGTGTGTGTGGTGCTGCTGTTTTTACTAGTTGTCATGCTTCTCTGTGTTTGATGTACTGATTGAGTAACATCTAGGGAGACAACTTATTGTACTATTGTACCTGAGCGCTGGTTCTGCTCTCGGAGGTTTGTTAAGGAAGGAAATGCCCTCATCACTTCTGGTGACTAGTAGTTCTCTTGCCTACATGTTGAATGACCTTATTGTAAGTCGCTATGAACAAAAGCGTCTGCTGAATGACCGATAAAAGTAAGTAATGTAATGTAATTCTGCCACATGACAGAGCATAACCCACTAGTGTGCAAACAAACACAAGCTGGTTAAAACATGACCTTGTAACCTACTTTGCATATTCAGTGGGCCATGTCCCAGTTCCCCCCGCTGTACCCCCTAGCTAGACTGGGCACCCGTACGCGTTGTCCTAATCGCTATGTGCGTTTCACTAACGCGGTTTGGCGACTACAGGCCCAGCTAGCTAGCCAGTGCCAGGCTCGGCGTTCACACACTCACTGACAGACGGGGGGACAAAGAGATGGCCCCGTCCACCAGGGATTTGCTGATCTACAATTACACACACACACACACACACACACACAGAGAACACACACACACACACACAGAGAACACACACACACACACACAGAGAACACACACACACACACACAGAGAACACACACACACACAGAGAACACACACACACACACAGAGAACACACACACACACAGAGAACACACACACACACACACAGAGACACACACACACACACACACAGAACACACACACACACACACACAGAGAACACACACACTCTTAATTTCCTGCGGGGGAGGAAGAGTTGAAGCGAGGGCAGAGCAAGAACCGAGTGACCTCTGCACCGTCTGCACCACCAGCACCACCGCTGGTATGTGTGTGTTTGTGGGGCTATGTTTAACTGGGGTGTGTGTGTGTGTGTGTGTGTGTGTGTGTGTGTGTGTGTGTGTGTGTGTGTGTGTGTGTGTGTGTGTGTGTGTGTGGGGGGGGGACAGCTGGTATTTGTTTGTGTTTACATCCAAGGATGGAAGGACCGTTAATTCAGGGACACTGAAGACTGGCCATTTATATTCATTTGCCACTAAAAACTTCTCTCTCTCTCGGCTGAATCTGTTCTTTCATCTTTTCATCGCCTTTTCAGGCCGACACAAAGGCTGCTTATATGTGTGTGAGAGAGAGAGCGAGAGGTTGTTATACTGGGTTAAATGTTTCCTAGTGAAGGAAGCTCCCTGTGACTTCTTGTATACCTTGTGGTTCTCACACACACACACACCCCCCCCACCCCCCCTTGGGAACCGGAGGGTCGCCGGTTCAAGTCCCCGAAAAACACACGAGTACGGAGTGAGAACTGGTAATTGGAAAAAGGTGCCAGTTAACCTCCTGGGCACTGCCTCAGTGCTCTTGAGCAAGGCACCAGACCCCTCCCCTGCTCCCCTGTATATCCACTAGCTGATACCCACTGCTCCTCATACTAGGATGGGTTAAAGGAGAGGAACTCATCTCACTCTGTCTACATGTATTTAGATACACACACACCACACACACACACACACACACACACAGTTAACAGGTCGACATACGATATTTATTTAGGAACAAAAATTAATTATCAGGTAGTCCACAAATATTGTGGGAATGGTTTCATAGGGTTATGATATATCATAGGGTCATGATATATCATAGGGTCATACAGGAAGGTTAGGGGCGAACATACATGAAAAACCATGGAGGAACAAGCCACACCCCCAAACCCCGCCCCCATCCAGCCCCCCCCCTCCCAAAAAAACAACAGCTGATTCCACTAAATAAAGTATGGAGCATATGGAAAATAATTAGTGGAGTCCGAATGTAAAGCAACATCTTAGGTTCTCCTTTTATATATCTTAATCTTTTTAAGTTTTTCAGGAGGAAACAAAAATATTTCGGAAGGAAAAAACGTTTTTCGGAAAGAAGAAAAACAAATAACAGACTAATCAAAATATCTCTTATTGCCGTTAGCAAATTCCAAAAAAAGAACCGCGATCCCGTCCGGGATGATCTGAGAAGGGGAGGGACCTGCTTGTATCAAATATTGCCATATATGGGGGTTGGTTCCTGTGTGAGGCCAATAGCATCACACTTTAAAACAGATGGACCCGCCCCTTCCTCTAAAACAGATGGACCCGCCTCTTCCTCTAAAACAGATGGACCCGCCTCTTCCTTTAAAACAGATGGACCCGCCCCTTCCTCTTAAGTACAGTATGCAACTTCCTAAAGTGTTTCATAGCCAGTGTTATGTCTTCCAATCTCCTGATGGTACAAGTTATATATTTTAGATATTATTTTATATATTCTATCAAACATCTGACCTCCATGTTAAGTGGTTGCACAGAATGGCCTCTTCTCTACGGCCCCGCCCCCCAGTCTGGACAACTTGTGCCCAAGGAGGACGCTGGGAAATGTAGGCTGACGATGGATGGGGGGGGGGGGGGGGGTACATGACTAGAATACATCCGTCTAGACTTCAGGCTTCAGGGAAGTTTGCTACAAAGTGTTAAAGAACGCATGGTTCAAGGAGCCCGTAACGACCACCCATCAGCTGCAGGGTCAGCCCTGTTCTGATCGGCTCCTACAAAACAGTTTTTAGATCGGAACAAGCCCCGCCCACTTTAGTAAGCCATTTCCCATATCACCTTCTTCTAAAAAACCTAAAACATTAAACCCCCAAACATTGAATATTACAAACTATAAACCGGGAGTAACTCTCGGTCTTTCAATAAGAACAAAGAGTCCAGAACAGAGTCCAGAACAGAGTCCAGAACAGAGTCCAGAACAGAGTCCAGGTTACAAACTGCGTGGTAGAAGACTCCGTTTGTTTGTTTGTTTAGCGCCGTCTTTACCAAAGTTCAAGAGAAAAAAACAATCCTTTAAAAAAAGTAAAACATGAGTTCCGTCTCGTTGTCGGCGGCAACGGGTTGGTTTAAGAATCCCTGATTGGCTGAAAGAAGTCAGGTGACCACCAGGTGAGGTAAGAAAATCCCACCTGCGCAGCGGGGATGAAAAATATGAAACGTTTCTTCTTACTGCAAGTGTGTGTGTGTGTGTGTGTGTGTGTGTGTGTGTGTGTGTGTGTGTGTGTGTGTGTGTGAGACTTGATTAAGTCACATGCATGGTACACGCTCACGTGTGCACGCAACAAAAAAAAAAAGAGTCAAAGAGTCAAATCCAGACGTCGTTGCCGGGGGTAACGGCGTCCTGCTCGGGGCAGTGTGTGGACCTCGTGAGGATGGAGACACACACACACGGCCTTCAAAATAAAAGCACAGCACACCGGTGGGGAAGTCGCTGCCTGAGATGGTGATCCTTGGCCACGACGGTTGCTTCTTTCTTTCTTTCTTCTTAGTCTCGGTTATATTCCCCGTCACTATTGTGTTGACTGAGAAACAAAGTACAAATATTTCAGTTGCTTTGTATTATTATGTGTATGTTTTTTTTTCTTGTTTTTTTTGTTATAGAACATTTTGCATCAGTTTTCTTTTTTTATTATATATTTTTTTAGGGTCCGCGTTAAATTTCCATTCAGCTCCACGCTGTTATTTTGGAAGAATTTTTTTAAAAAAAAAGGAATGGATCCCACTTCCTTTTCGTTCTTCCATCGACTCCCGACATGCCCCTCCCCCTCCCCCCTCCCCCCCCGGGGCGGGTGTGTTTCGAGTCCCATCCAGGCGCTCATCTCTCGGCCTCCATGGCCACGCTGGCCTTCTGCTCGGGGCCCGTGCGGGGGCCCCCGCTCAGGGCCGGCCAGCCGGGGCAGGGTGCCTGCGAGGGGGGCTGAGTCCAGAGGCCCTGCTGGGGCAGTGGGGCGTGGTGGTGGTGGGGTGGTGGTGGTGTTGCTGGTGGTGCTGATGATGATGATGAAGATGTTGGGGAGCGCTGGCCGGGACCCCCCAGCCTCCGTACTGGGGGGGGGGCGGGGAGGTGGCCATGGCCGCCGACAAGGGGCTCCCGCCGCCGCCGAAGCTCTCGGACGCCTTGAGGCGGGAGAACATGGCGAGTGTGTCCGGGAAGTTGGGGGGCGTGGCCGGCGTGTTGGCCGGCGTGCACATCTGGGGGAGGAAGAGGAGAGAGGAAGAGATGGGCGTTAGAATCCACATGGACGCTCATCGCAAGGACTGATGGACATGGACAACTTGAGACAGAGAGGAGGGGGGAGAGGGAGAAGGAGGGAGGAGGGGAAGGAGGAGAGCGAGGAGAGGGATAGTCAGAGAGGGGGGAGAAGGGAGAGAGCAGGAGATGGGGACAGAGAGGAGGGGAAGAGAGAGGTGTGGAGCTAGGGTGTCCCAGCCCTCTCTTTCCCAGAGCTCCTCCATCATAACCTTATTGTCCCTCCTGGCCATCAGTCTCAGTATTGTTCCAAACCTCGTTGTTTACATTCACTTCCTGCACACACACACACACACACACACACACACACACACACACACACACACACACACACACACACACACACACACACACACACACACACACACACACACACACACACACACACACCACACACACACACACACACACACACACACACACACACACACACACACACACACACACACACACACACACACACACACACACACACACACACACACACAGGGGGATGCTAGGCTAACTAGCTGCTAGGTTCACTAGCTGCTAAGGTTGACTGTCTGCTAGGTGTGCTAGGCTAACTGTCCACCCCAGCTCTAACATTGTGAGAGCATCACAATTAAACACAGACAAACAAACATTGTGATTAAGATTTCTTGACGGCAACAATGTTCACTTTCCTATTCAATCTTAAATTAAACTTTATCAACAAAACAAACTTAACAATGTAAGGAACTATGGGAGAGAGTGGATGCATTGGACAGTGCTTCTCTATCAGAGAGGAGATTCAGAGGATGTAAGTCAGTACGGGTTCCTCTGGGTCTGGAGGTCTGAGAACGCTTGGACTGCACCCTTTGAGGAGTGATTCTTCGGTCATTATGGGATGAGCATTAGGGTCAGGCAATGGCCTTTTTCGTATATTTAAAGCACAGAGAGACACTTTTAATGAACAGCTAAGCATTGCTCACAAAACCACGTCCTCCGTACACAAACCCACATATAATCCGTATACAAAACCACGGATAATCCATAAAAAAAAAAAAAAAACACGTACTCTGTGCTAGGACAAAGTATTTCATCCTGCCTTTTGCTCAGTAACAGACTCCCGGAACAACACACATGGCTTGATATTTGGAATAAAACTATCGAAAATAGCTTTGTCCAAAATGCATGGCCTTTTTTTAAGCCACATTCCAAGATATTTCCATGCTCGGAAAGTGGCAGTTTTAAAATAAACCTTCCATGCTTTTCCAGTAGCCCGGTAGGAAGAATTCTCCGTGTCCGTCCAGACCAAGAAGCTTGGCTTGGGCTATCCCATCAGAACAAGCCACAGCCAGCTTCTTCCCTCACCTTCACCCCCACCACCCACCACCCCCACCACCTACTCCACCACCCCCACCACCACCCCCACCTCAACCAGCACTACCACCACCACCATCACTACCTCCATCCCCTCCACCTCTATCACCTCCACCCCCACCATCACTACCTCCATCCCCTCCACCTCTATCACCTCCACCACCTTGCCCCCTAAAAGCTCTGCCATTTGCATGCCCATCATCTCTATATACAGCCCTGGATGGAGCCAGGGGGGGGGGGGGGGGTTATTGTGAAAGGTGAGCGTCGTCCTCAATGCCCTTTAGACAGGAAGCGCCGGCTCATGTCTCGGAGGCCACTTCCTGCTGGGGGCCGGGGGCGGGGGTAAAGAGACACTCTGGAATGCCAGCGCGACCTCTAAAACACCAACTTCCTGTTCTCTGGAGGGGGGGGGGGGGGGGGGGGTCAGGTGGGAGCCAGTGAAAGAAGACACTCCCCACTGGGCTCAGGGATGGAAGACCAACGCTGACTCCTGCCAATAAACTAGCACTGTACCCTCGGCTGTCCAGGGGCCAGGTAGGCCTACGCTAGTTTGTTGTGAGCTACCTTTGTTCGGATTACACATTAAAACACAGGCTATTGGACAGGATTACACATTAAAACACAGGATTACACACTAAAACACAGGCTATTGGACAGGATTACACATTAAACACAGGCTATTGGACAGGATTACACACTAAAACACAGGCTATTGGACAGGATTACACACTAAAACACAGGCTATTGGACAGGATTACACACTAAAACACAGGCTATTGGACAGGATTACACACTAAAACACAGGCTATTGGACAGGATTACACACTAAAACAGAGGCTATTGGACAGGATTACACACTAAAACACAGGCTATTGGACAGGATTACACACTAAAACACAGGCTATTGGACAGGATTACACACTAAAACACAGGCTATTGGACAGGATTACACATTAAAACACAGGCTATTGGACAGGATTACACACTAAAACACAGGCTATTGGACAGGATTACACACTAAAACACAGGCTATTGGACAGGATTACACACTAAAACACAGGATTACACATTAAAACACAGGCTATTGGACAGGATTACACATTAAAACACAGGCTATTGGACAGGATTACACACTAAAACACAGGCTATTGGACAGGATTACACACTAAAACACAGGATTACACATTAAAACACAGGCTATTGGACAGGATTACACATTAAAACACAGGCTATTGGACAGGATTACACACTAAAACACAGGCTATTGGACAGGATTACACACTAAAACACAGGCTATTGGACAGGATTACACATTAAAACACAGGCTATTGGACAGGATTACACATTAAAACACAGGCTATTGGACAGGGTTACACATTAAAACACAGGCTATTGGACAGGATTACACACTAAAACACAGGCTATTGGACAGGATTACACACTAAAACACAGGCTATTGGACAGGATTACACACTAAAACACAGGCTATTGGACAGGATTACACACTAAAACACAGGCTATTGGACAGGATTACACACTAAAACACAGGCTATTGGACAGGATTACACACTAAAACACAGGCTATTGGACAGGATTACACACTAAAACACAGGCTATTGGACAGGATTACACACTAAAACACAGGCTATTGGACAGGATTACACATTAAAACACAGGCTATTGGACAGGATTACACATTAAAACACAGGCTATTGGACAGGATTACACATTAAAACACAGGCTATTGGACAGGATTACACATTAAAACACAGGCTATTGGACAGGATTACACATTAAAACACAGGCTATTGGACAGGATTACACACTAAAACACAGGCTATTGGACAGGATTACACACTAAAACACAGGCTATTGGACAGGATTACACACTAAAACACAGGCTATTGGACAGGATTACACACTAAAACACAGGCTATTGGACAGGATTACACACTAAAACACAGGCTATTGGACAGGATTACACACTAAAACACAGGCTATTGGACAGGATTACACACTAAAACACAGGCTATTGGACAGGATTACACACTAAAACACAGGCTATTGGACAGGATTACACACTAAAACACAGGCTATTGGACAGGATTACACATTAAAACACAGGCTATTGGACAGGATTACACACTAAAACACAGGCTATTGGACAGGATTACACACTAAAACACAGGCTATTGGACAGGATTACACACTAAAACACAGGCTATTGGACAGGGTTACACATTAAAACACAGGCTATTGGACAGGATTACACATTAAAACACAGGCTATTGGACAGGATTACACACTAAAACACAGGCTATTGGACAGGATTACACACTAAAACACAGGCTATTGGACAGGCCAGTGGCCTCTACAGAGCAATAAGGAAACAGCATCCTGTCATAAAATGTTCTTGACTATATTTCAGCTATTATTATTACGTTATTTTAGATATTTATGTTTCGACCACCAAGTTGTTTCGAATTGAGTGTGTGTGTGTGTGTGTGTGTGTGTGTGTGTGTGTGTGTGTGTGTGTGTGTGTGTGTGTGTGTGTGTGTGTGTGTGTGTGTGTGTGTGTGTGTGTGTGTGTGTGTGTGTGTGTGTGTGTGTGTGTGTGTGTGAAACAGGCTAGAAGCAGATTAGCCCTTGTATGACTTTAAGAACACCAGGGCTGCAAGGGATTCTGGGTAGGAGCAGACTGGGTCGGGGCTCAATCTGATTGGCTTAGAGAAGGCTGAAGGGCTCACACTGTCTGCCCGGTTCAATATTTGACGCCATACACACGTGCGTTGGCACAGAATGTATGTGTGGTCCATCACCCAAGCGCACACACATTAATGGATCAATGAATGGATCAATTTTAAAGCAGCATAAAGAGATAGAGAGAGGTTGCCATAGGGACAAAGGTTGTGTGTATGGTGCTACATTTTTTGAACTGTGTGTGTGTGTGTGTGTGTGTGTGTGTGTGTGTGTGTGTGTGTGTGTGTGTGTGTGTGTGTGTGTGTGTGTGTGTGTGTGTGTGTGTGTGTGTGTGTGTGTGTGTGTGTGTGTGTGTGTGTGTGTGTGTGTGTGTGTGTGTGTGTGTGTGTGTGTGTGTGTGTGTATTAAGATGAATGAGCTGGTGCTTCTAGTCTTACCAAACAGATGGCCTCGGACATTGTATTGGTCTCTTACGTGTACGTATGCAAGCCTACGTGAAGAAAGCTGTTTCCCCAGTGGATCGTCGCCAGGCCCTAACTGGACATGACCTCCTCCATCGCTGACTCACCGCTTACAGTCATCCTGTTGTTGTCATCCAAACCCGCCTTGTTCAATAGCCATTGATTACTAGTGAGATTTCAGATGAGAAAAGGGGGCAGACGCAGCAGGGAGATGTTAAGATCAGAATGTTTATTCCTTCACTTCCACCACAAGATCTGACAATTCCTCTAGTGTCTAGTAGGTTTGGGGGTTTGTTTATGTAGGAAACGCCACCTTGCTTTTCTGGCACCTTCCAAAACAGGCGGATTTGCTTTATTGCAAATCGGCCAATTTAAGAACTCTTCTCACCTGTCTCTCCAACCAGTTAAATCTTGGCTACGAAATGTCAGTCCCACTTCTTCATGCAGATCGATTGGACAGTAAGATACGGCTCATAACTTGTTTGTTTGCTTCCATCCTCTTTATAAAACCTTATTTTTATTTCAACAGTCTGCTGCTTGTTGCCATGGCAGCACATCGCGCGACCTCGCTAGCCTGTCCGTGTGAGAGACAGTGTTTCTAACACTAAACCATCAATCCCTCAAGTGCCAGTGAGAAATGACTTTTTCTTTTTCCTGAGAACTCGTCTCCCCGTCAAACAGCTGCACACATGAGCTCTGCATTCCAAACCCTTCATGTCTCCCACATCCTTCTGCAGAGTTGTTCGCTCGCTATACGTTCAGGGGGGGGGAGCGACGATTGTACAGGAGATTGAGGAATCGCTATAGGAGAACGGCTACCGGACGCACCCCGGTCCACTATTCTCTAGAAAAAACGGCCGGTCTCAACCCATGAAAACCCCGGGATGCGGTACTGCGAGTATGTCAGGGGAGAACCGAGGAGAAGCGACGCTTGGGTTCGGTGTGCTGGTGCTGGCATGCCCAGTCAACCTGAGCTGAGCTAATTAATGAAAAGTATTTCACAGAAGAAAAAAAAGAAAAGAAAGGGAAAGGCTATGGAAAGCAGGAGTGAGAAGACAACACCTTCTCGCACAATGTGGCCTCTGTGTGTGTGTGTTGTGTGTGTGTGTGTGTGTGTGTGTGTGTGTGTGTGTGTGTGTGTGTGTGTGTGTGTGGTGTGTGTGTGTGTGTGTGTGTGTGTGTGTGTGTGTGTGTGTGTGTGTGTGTGTGTGTGTGTGTGTCAAGCCTAGACTAGTTTAATAACATAGTGAGGGTACACCCTGTGCTGTGTTTCAGCCCTCCGAGCCAACAAGGGATTGTCCGCAGCCCCCACGACTCCCCGTGAGAGTGATCCCGTGGGGGGATAATACCTCGGCATCTGTGGGTGCACTCGCCTCGGAATTCCAATGGTAGTAAGACCACGCTTTAGTTTAAATGCAGAGTCCATTTTCAAAGTCTTCATTTCAGACAATGTTGAGATTAGATTGGACGAGTGAAGCCGAGTCCAACGCATCACAAACGCCTCTTCAGGCGTGCGTGTGTGCGACAGGAATAGGTAACGCTAAGACTAAAAATCACCAGACATGCCGTCAATACCAAAAGGTACCGGCCCATCAGAACACACACACACCACAGGAAAGATTCAAATAATAGAGCAGATGGAAAGGAAACAAGTGAAGCTAAGGGGTAGTCTAACTACAGACACTAGCAGAGACGATGGAGAACGTCCTCTGATGATCAGAGGGACTATAGGGATGAGGGGTTGAGGCGTGTGTGGACAGGACCGGCTGGGAGAGAGGGTCACATAGTCTGGGCCTCGCCGACCCGGCTGGTGAAGGATTAACTGTACGTGATTCTGAATGCTTCAACAGGGAGTGTCCCACCAGGCGGTGAGCCGGGCGCTCCCCCTGCCAACGGACAGAGATGTGGATCACAAACGGTTACTAACACAGACGGAAACTGGCTAACTATGCTATCATCGCAACCAGTGCAAGCAGAAGAAGAAACAAAGGAAGAGCGATGGAGCATAAACACCTCCAGACAGACGGTGACTAACAGGTCTGAGGAGCAGAGGAGAAACATAGCCTGGGTGACGTGTAAAATGAACATCACACTTCATGTCACGGCACGATGGAGAGCCCAGTCCTTTCAAACCCTGCTACTGCAACCCGAAACACAAGGTCAACAATAGGAGGATGGCACAGAAAACTACCAAAATACCTCTGGGATATGGGTGGTGTGTCAAGGTGGGTGGGGGTGTCACACATAGCTGTTAGTTTCTCAGAACCCACCTCCCCCATCTCACCTTTTCAACCAAACCAGCTGAGCCTGTTGCTGTCAATGTTCTATATGGGATCTGTTGATCATTATCCAGACTGTGTTGACACCATATATATATATATATATATATATATATATATATATGGTGTCAACACAGTACACATACATACACCTACATACAGTACACATATACATATCCCCCCCCCCCCCCCAAGGACCACGTCAACACACACCAAACCACCAGGGGTTTGGGGACGCTGAGCACACGCCACAAGGAGAAGAGGTGAGCGTTTTCCAGCCGGTTTAGCTTCTTGGAGATCACAGTGGAACATCAGCAAAACAGGCAACAATGCTCTCTTTATTTCAGTGAGTTAGAAACGCATGCACGCATACACTCCACACACTGTGCGTGTGTGTGTGTGTGTTTTGGTTCCGTTTGTTCATGACACAATCACAATGTCGGTCAATGGTGTGTGTGTGTGTGTGTCTCCTTGCTAACCCATGTGTCCGATGCTCATAAACACATCTGGACTTTAAAGCACTCCCACATGGATTCCTATTCCTGTGTGTGTGTGTGTGTGGTTTGTGTTCTGGGAAGCTGAGCTCCTGGAAAGAGGCATGGCAGCATGCTGGAACATGCTGAGCACAGGCCAAACCTCCTCAGATGTGGCTCACTGCCTGGCATGGCTGCAGAACACACACACACACACACACACACACACACACACACACACACACACACACACACACACACACACACACACACACACACACACACACACACACACACACACACACACACACACACACACACACACACACACACACACACACACACCACACACACACACACACACACACACACACACACACACACACACACACACCGTGAATGAAATAAATAAAGACCTACACTGGACGTCTCTCATTCTGATGGTAGCGGGACGCGTGTCTGTGGACACAGAGCCGCTTCTGTGAGGCCTCCCAGACGCTGGTGCCAAACACCTACCTCGCCGTGGTTCTACCCTGTAGGGCTGTACTGTACTACCCCCCAGCCCCTGCTCTGGTCCACTCTGTGGGGCTGCTCTACTGTACTGCCCCCCCCCCCCAATAGGCCCTCTGATATCCTGCTGCTCTACTGTCCCCCCCCCCCCTATAGGCCCTCTGACATCCTGCTGCTCTACTGTCCCCCCCCCTATAGGCCCTCTGACATCCTGCTGCTCTACTGTCATCCCCCCTATAGGCCCTCTGACATCCTGCTGCTCTACTGTCCCCCCCCCTATAGGCCCTCTGACATCCTGCTGCTCTACTGTCCCCCCCCCCTATAGGCCCTCTGACATCCAGCTGCTCTACTGCCCCCCCCCCCCTATAGGCCCTCTGACATCCTGCTGCTCTACTGCCCCCCCCCCCTATAGGCCCTCTGACATCCAGCTGCTCTACTGCCCCCCCCCCCTATAGGCCCTCTGACATCCTGCTGCTCTACTGTCTGTCCCCCCTATAGGCCCTCTGACATCCTGCTGCTCTACTGCCCCCCCCCTATAGGCCCTATGACATCCTGCTGCTCTACTGCCCCCCCCCTATAGGCCCTCTGACATCCTGCTGCTCTACTGCCCCCCCCCCCTATAGGCCCTATGACATCCTGCTGCTCTACTGCCCCCCCCCCTATAGGCCCTCTGACATCCTGCTGCTCTACTGCCCCCCCCCCTATAGGCCCTCTGACATCCTGCTGCTCTACTGCCCCCCCCCCCTATAGGCCCTCTGACATCCTGCTGCTCTACTGCCCCCCCCCTATAGGCCCTCTGACATCCTGCTGCTCTACTGCCCCCCCCCCTATAGGCCCTCTGACATCCTGCTGCTCTACTGCCCCCCCCCTATAGGCCCTATGACATCCTGCTGCTCTACTGCCCCCCCCCCTATATGCCCTCTGACATCCTGCTGCCCCCCCCCCCTATAGGCCCTCTGACATCCTGCTACTCTACTGCCCCCCCCCCCCTATAGGCCCTCTGACATCCTGCTGCTCTACTGCCCCCCCCCTATAGGCCCTCTGACATCCTGCTGCTCTACTGCCCCCCCCCCCTATAGGCCCTCTGACATCCTGCTGCTCTACTGCCCCCCCCCCCCCTATAGGCCCTCTGACATCCTGCTGCTCTACTGCCCCCCCCCCCCTATAGGCCCTATGACATCCTGCTGCTCTACTGCCCCCCCCCCCTATAGGCCCTCTGACATCCTGCTGCTCTACTGCCCCCCCCCCCCCTATAGGCCCTCTGACATCCTGCTGCTCTACTGCCCCCCCCCCCTATAGGCCCTCTGACATCCTGCTGCTCTACTGCCCCCCCCCCCCCTATAGGCCCTCCCTTGGTCTGGGAGGGGGTGACTACAATGCCCACAGTGTACCAGCGGTGCAGCTTGTCTCCTGCGCGGCCCCCAGCCTGTAGCGAGCGTGGCCATGCTGTGGGTCTGGAGGCCGTGGTCATTCCTCCCCAATAGACCAGGCTGGACCATGGGTCACATGTGCATCAGGCTATTAGTGGGATGTGATCTGTGAAAAACTACACATTGTTTAGGATAATGGCAATACACTTTTCTCAAGCAATTGCCAATCGCTGCATCATTAAGGGTTAATGTTCATCAACATTCATGTTATTGATTATTGTTTCACACATTACCCCTACACTACCTTCATTGTGTGAGTGAGTGTTGGTGGCAGAACCGGCTAACAGACAGCAAAGAGGCGTACAACAGTAATTATATACCTTACACTCTCGCTCGCTCTCTCTTAAAGAGCAGTGAATGGCTGAATAAGTGAAAGGGAGGGAGAAAATAGGTAGTGACGCACTACCATTAAGCCCATCACACACACACACCCCCCCCCACCCCCCCCCCCACCACCCGGGGGCTATTCCCAGTGCCAGGAACACTTAAACCAACCCTAGACTTTATAAGATTTTCCTCCCTGCGGTGACACAGCGGTGCAGACCACCGGTGGCAGCCCAAACATGGCCGCCAGGCCTCTTTTAATCACAGGGGACCAGGGTCATAGACAGACAGTTCCAAGAGAAAACTAGACACGCCCCCTCCCCCTACCCCTCCCCCTCGGTCGGAGTGTGACATCATCCCCATCCGAACACAGCTCTTAATCACAGGGCGTTGGGTGGGGGATATGGAGGGGGCTTTGGATAAGCACGTCTGCTACAATCAGTTAAAACAGCGAGAGGGACGTTAGGGACAGTGTCATAACTTAGAGGCCCGTCTGGGGCGGCCGGGGGGGGGGGGGGGGGTCCAAGGTCCTAGCCACACGGTGCACCAACCAGACATTCTGGTGACCAACCGTGAACGGGAACCGGCTCTGTGTTTGGTTGAAGGGTGAGTGGCTAAATATTTGACTGTTGATGTAACTCAACACAAGAGGAAGTCAGGGGAAGTGAAGATATCCAAGTCATACACACACACACGGTCACAGCGTGCAAGCATTTTCCATTTAAGCTTTGTGGTGTCCGCTTTTTGCATGAATTGGTGTACTGGCCGAATGAGGGAAAGTTCTGTAAACTCTGAGAGTTGGGGAAGTGCGTCTGAAATTCATCTCAGCGCAACCAAAACCAGCCGGCAGTTGGGAGCAGACGACCACGTGTAACAGAGGAAGGATGGTTTGGGTGACTTCCTGGTTCATAGTCACATGGCGAGTCATTCATGTGACACTAAAGAACATGACTGAGAACGCGCATACACACACAAATATAGATAGAGAACCAGAAAGATGGAGAGAGAGAGAGAGAGAGAGAGAGAGAGAGAGAGAGAGAGAGAGAGAGAGAGAGAGAGAGAGAGAGAGAGAGAGAGAGAGAGAGAGAGGAGAGAGAGAGAGAGAGAGAGAGAGAGAGAGAGAGAGAGAGAGAGAGAGAGAGAGAGAGAGAGAGAGAGAGAGAGAGAGAGAGAGAGAGAGAGAGAGAGAGAGAGAGAGAGAGAGAGAGAGAGAGACCGAGAGACCGAGAGACCGAGAGAGACCGAGAGAGACCGAGAGAGACCGAGAGAGACCGAGAGACCGAGAGAGACCGAGAGACCTCTGCATGAGCTGCTGTCAGATTGTGTTTCGTTGGCACCGTTTGTGTGTGTATGCACGTGTGTGTATGGATGTGTGTGTGAGTGCGTGTGTATGGACGTGTGTGTGTATGCACATGTGAGTGTGTGTTGCTCGGACCGCTAAGCCTAATGGCCGGAGAGGGCGGCCCCTGGCTCCCAGGGCCCTATTGGTTGTCAGTCATGCGATGCTGACATTTCATTTGAGGACGGCCTGTAATACGACTGGGCTACAGTGGGAGGGCCTGCACTTAACCACACCGCCCACACACACACACACAGAGGAATAGCACGCCACTACAGAGCAGCCGCACAAACACACACACAAACAACACACCCAAACACACAGCGATGACATGTGAGTGAGCGAGAGAGAGAGGGAGACACAGTGAGAGTTTACAGTGCGTGTCGCGGTGCAGATTGCGGCAGGCTGCTCCCCCCTGCCTCTGGGACCGTCTCTGAAGGAGACAATATTATAAAGAGCTTAAAGCTAAATCCACCGCCTTTTTAAAAGGCTGCACACGGTACACAGCGGTGGTGCAGAGAGGCCGGGCCTAGACCACCCACACATGAATTTATCCGTGTTTATAGTAACAAAATATATATAAAAACAAACCCTCCAACAACCAGTATGTTACAATGATGCTGTAGCCGTTGGTCACAGCCAGACTCAAAGCCTCCCTGTGTTGACACTGAGCAGGAGACCCTTTTAACAACCTCCAGTGGATTCAGACACACGGGGGCTGAGGGCATCCTGCTCAATGATGCCTACAGGAAGGCTGTGTGTGGACACCGAGGATCCAACCCAGAAACTAACCCCTGGACCTTGGGTGGTAAGCACTGTGTGAGCCTGCCGGCGAGAGGACCGCGGGTTCGAGCCCCCGACAGAGGCCATGTGTGTTGCGGAGGTGTGCCTGGGATAAGAACAGCTGCATCAGGCAGCTAACTGCAGCTTAGACAGTGTCTGGGTAAAATGGAGAATGTTTGTAATGATTTCCCTCTCAGCTGACTGAACTCCACCATGACTGGGGGGGGGGGCATCCAATCAAAGGCAGCCGTTCCAAAGGACGCTGTTCACTACAGTTTTTTGCATGAGAGCGTCATCCAGAAGGACCTGAACCAATGAGGGTCTGTCCTATCATCCAACCGTCACTTTACTGTTCTTTTGGTTTATTCATATAGTATAAAGTATTGTACATAGTACCGTATATTGTGCTGTTTATAGTATATAGTACAGCATATCATAGGTAGTATATAGTGTTGTTTACAGTATAGTATTGTATAGTATTGTTGTAGGAAATCCATACTGTTGCAGGGAATAAGCATTCCATTGTATTAGTTACAAATGGCAAATAAAAGCATCTCCAATCTATCTTTAGATGGCCAACATCCTCATGTCTCCCTCTATGATGACTAAATAAAAAGCCTTGTTAAGACACCAACAACACAGGTCCATGTGATCACTGCGGCTTGAGAAACATAAACAAACTAAATAACACAGCGGTTACTATGACGAGAGCGAGAGAGAGAGAGAGATATTAGTAGTAGTGTTGACGTCTTGAGTCTGAACATGTTGATCTAGCGTGTAGCCTAGTCATTTCCTGGGCTACACATCTACATGGAATAACCGACCTTTAACACCTCTCCACACAGGGATAAAACCCATATTCAGACATCTGGCAAGACTCACATATGAGCGCACACACACACACATTTTAATTATTCTCCTTGGCCGGTTATCAGGTGTTTGTGACGCAGAGCAGTACCCGGTACTGTGCTAAGACAACATCATCAAGGGCAAACTGTTGACTCGTCAATTAAACGTCCTTGCAGGCACGACAGGACGAGGTCCTGGTCTAAACAATGTGTTCTGATCTTTACTCAGCCTGCGATACTGGCCGCCTGGAAACAGGAAATAAGGCCAACAGGAAGTGGAACTGGCACCACACTTTTGGTATCCTTAATTCAAAGAGTCAGGATACTCAGGATATATAAAGATGAAGCATCGCAAGTAAACATCAGCAAAGCTGGAGAAAATGAATTGTCTGTATGTGTGTGTATATATATATATATATATATATATATATATATATATATATATATATATATATATATATACTGTATATACATATCTCCCTTGATGCAAACAGCTGCTAGGAGGCAGATTCAGAGGAAGGCCTCCGACCTCCTGACTAGCCTCTGTGTTTGGTAACATTCAACCCATGCTATGCATGACCGATTGCACCTGGTTCAGTTCTGTTTCTCTGAGGCTGAGCCTCCATAAAGTCACACACAAACACTGGCCTCATGGAGGCCTGCCTCAGCAAGAAACGACTCATAATACGGTGCATAGACTTCCTGGAAACACGGGGCCTTCCGTTGTGCAATCCCCACAGTGCTGGTACCACATTATGTACACAAACACAATGACTCAATGGCCTGCTCAAATCCTAATACAGTCCTTTATATTATAATAGCCAGTCTTTTTAAACTCATTCAATTCAATGCATGTGCTATATTGGCCTGCATAATGCACACTATTGCCACAGCATGGGACAGACATAAAAAACATAAACTACATTGATGGAATGAATACATTATGAATACCAATTCAGTTGCACGTCAAATTGACTCTGGTATGGTAGGAAAAGAGTCAATGAATCTAGCAGCGAGTGCTAAACCTTCTGTCCTCCTCGCCACACAGATGATGGTTTCTGAGGGCAGGGAAGTTGAATGAATTCTGCATTCTGCATACACATGATCTTACTTCCTTGTATCTCTTTCATTGCCGTAGGAAGTGAGCTTCCTACAGAATGGACCGAGCCTAGCATCTCTGAGTCTCCAGGTCTGCCTGTGATGACCTCACTCTATGGCTTGATCCACTAAGCATGGAGATGTTCCATCGGTCACGGCGGACAGAGGTTTGACCACTGTGTAAACTCGATTTAGGATCAGATAGAAGGCTTGTTTACTTTAAGATGTTGTGGTTTCTTTCCAAGTGTTTTACAACGTCAGTCCGAGGGCTGTCCTAAAGCCCTGGTGGTGCTGAACACAGCTTCTGAATCAGAAATCCGGGACTTTTTATGGATTGCGGTCACTGGATTGGAGATGTTAAATGTCAAATTTGATGGCTGGTTTTTGAATATTGAACAACAAATCGTATCATCATCATCATCCTCGGATATCGACCCAGTTCTGCCCTGCTGTCCTTGTCGGTGTCGTGTTTTGCACCACTCTGCATGTCGAGTTTCTATTCGGTGCCTTCCCTGTTTGGGTTTGTCTGATGTTAACTGATGGACCCACACGACACTACCATACAACTCAGATTACACCATTTAGAACTGGATGTAGAATCTGGAGCTCCTTAGTTCCGCCCTCAGTCACACACACAGCCTTCTGCTGCTGTGTTTATTCCCGGAGCCACACAACATGGCCGATATGTGCTTTGTTATTGTTAGCTCATCATCCTCATCATCCTCATCATCGGTCCTGCTCTGCTCTGGGCTGGTTTTGCATTCTGTCGTAAAACTAAAACGCTAAAAATACAATACAGCGGTGGTTGGTTTTGCAGAATGACGTTTATCAATAACACGACGAGTGATCAATTACAATCGATCACACGTCGATTACATTCCAATCACACGTCGTCATGAGTACAGTAACCAGTGGGTTCACTTACCATTTGATGATGATGGCCGTACGGAATATTGGTTTCTTGGAAAAAGGCACTGAGGGCAGGCTATAAATAAACAGACAAACAGATCAATACCATTTAAACCCGACTACACATCCGCAAAGCATCAACACCCTGAAACCTGATCATAATGGGATTAACCCGATCACTTGGTGTAACATCATTGACCAAGAACGTCATGTGTTCGATCTATCGTCTGGTTTTAGTTCCCAGACTGAAACATCCCATGTGGGCTGATCGATACAAAGCAGTAGTGATCATCTTTATTGCATAATAGCATGTGCTAACCTAGCCTGTACTCGGCTGTCATGTGGCGGATTATAGTATTTAATCCGGAGTCACTTCTAATTGGACATGTTCTGTTTAGTGTGCGCGTTCTCTTCAGGTTCCATGCATTATATACATAAATATCTATATAAATATATCTATATATATATAGATATATATATCTATATAAATATCGCATACTACATGTCGCATGGGACCACGCAGACTGTCCTGCGTACTCGATCGATCGATCTGTGAGAGGAGAACATCTCCGACCCCATGGCGACTGACTGACTACCGTCCAAACTACCGGGCGGTCAGACGTAAACATGACAGCAGCAGGCCGGTACCCCGCTGCTCACCCGCCGGACTACCGGACCACCGACCACCGACCACCGACCACCGGACCACCGAGGACCCTCACCTCGAACTGCCAGCCCGCCGCCTGCAGCAGCTGCTTCGCCTGGTCCGCAGCGCAGCCCGCCGCCAGCACGAACTGGTTGATCATAACTTGGTGTTTGAGTTCGTCCATATTGTGTTTATCGATGGTGTCTTTGACTCGGGCTCCTTCTTCTCGGCTCTATTCGGGGAGTTTTATCACTCGCCTTTTCCGCCTCAGTCGTCGTCCACCATTACAGCCGGTTAAGACAAACACAAATATTGACTGTAGGAGCGGCGGGCGTGAGGAAGCAGGCGGTGATTGACAGCCAAGCGCACCCAATGGGAACGAAGGCGGCGCCGGTGGGATTTGTAGGCCAAAAGATGGGTGTTGCGAAAAATAGGACATTAAACCGTTTAACGCCATGCCACGCATTAATTTCATGCACATTTCATTCCACGAATTTCTTAACATTAACATGCACAGCGACGTGGTGCAATGTGCGCCATGAATACAGTGCAGTAGATGCGAGTTTAGTCCTTGGGAATTCACCGAAAACGGTTTGTTTTGGACTACAAGTCCCGCGAGGCCACGCTTTGTTTGTAAAGTTCCAGGGGGCGGAGTTATGTGAGTGACGGATGCTCTGGTCCAATCCTCAGCCCGCGCTGCGTCTCCATCGGGCCTAATATGGTAAACAAACCACCGAGGCCAATGGTAGAGCTCCAGTGACCCCGGGGAGACAGGGGATCCGTGACGCTACCGGTTGGTCGGGGCGATGGCGAAGTATGCATGTCGTGTACTGCAAGTCAATACATTGTTAGGCTAATACAAATGTTTGGTATGGGAACGCTACACGGTGCACTCTAATCAAACGGAATAGTGGGTGAAACAATGGAGGAACATGAGACATGAGACATGCTCTTTATCAAATGTTTAAGAAGAGAGAGAAGGAGGGGGGCTGCGGGTCGACATTGAAAAGAGGATAAACAGCGACACCTGTTGGCGGCACATCGGTACTAACCACACCAACCACATAACGTGTTCGATACATTCGGATCTAGATTGACCTATATTCATATTTGATTTGGTTATTGGGATTGGGTTGTAATAACTGTGATATAACTTCAACTGAAAGCTTATTTGGATAATAGTGCACCAGAGGTAGTTTCCTCACGGTTGATTGGTGGTTCTTAAGTTAACAGACCGTTAGTAACAGTGCAACCAGGCGGGCAGCTGGACAAACGACTGCTTGTTTCCTGTGAAAACACCAAAGCGAACCTGCAGGAAGGAGGAGAACGGCTGGTCCCACGCATTGAAGTTACTATGAATTCTGTTCTGTCCATTAATCACTTAGAACTAGGCTCATTTCATTGTAGGATTATGGAAAATGGACATATCATAATATCGCATAACTAGATATAAAACGTGCACCCAAAACATTATTGATATCCAAAAAGTATTAGTTTGTAAAGGAAAGCCAGTATAATGACAATGCTGTACTTGGCACAGGTCTGGTTGCCTGCTATTTATAATTAGGCTCAGCTGTTCCCACAGTATTCTCTGGGTGCAGCTGCTTTGGTTTTTTTTACAGCTTCAAACAAGGAATCCTTATTTAGGGAAACTGTATATAATTCTGCCGTTTTTCGGTTTTTTCGTCTAATGTAATCTATTTATGTCCAAACAAAAAAAAAGTATTATTTTGACAGAGACAAACTGCAAACTGCAGCATCCGTACAAGGACTACCAGGTTTATGGATCGTTTTATCCCCAGACAGTGACCTACTGAACTGCTAGGAGTGCTGCCACTATCATAATATGTCATTAACATTACACTATGATAACATGTCATTAACATTACACTATCATAACATGTCATTAACATTACACTATCATAACATGTCATTAACGTTACACTATCATAACATGTCATTAACATTACACTATCATAACATGTCATTAACATTACACTATCATAACATGTCATTAACGTTACACTATCATAACATGTCATTAACATTACACTACCATAACATGTCATTAACATTACACTATCATAACATGTCATTAACATTACACTATCATCACATGTCATTAACATTACACTATCATACTTTACTGGACTTTCTGGACTCATCACAGTTACTGCACTGCAAATGACAATAAAATACTTTTTTTTGTGTACAGGACTTTATGGTATAGTGTTTTAGGAAATGAGTGCGGGAGGAAATGGGGAGGAAGCATTTCAATGTACAAATAAAAATCTTGAATCTTGCACTACATCAATACCAACAAACGTTTAAAATCAGAAAGGAAATAGACCTCAACTAACCACAGGAGGTGGTGGAGGAGGTGGAGGAGGTTGTGGAGGAGGAGGTGGAGGAGGTGGAGGAGGTTGTGGAGGAGGAGGTGGAGGAGGAGGTGGAGGTTGTGGAGGAGGAGGAGGAGGTGGAGGTTGTGGAGGAGGTGGAGGAGGTGGAGGTGGAGGAGAAGGAGGAGGAGGGGGAGGGGGAGGTGGAGGAGGAGGTGGAGGAGGAGGTGGAGGGGGAGGAGGAGGAGGTGGAGGGGGAGGAGGTGGAGGTGGAGGGGGTGGAGGTGGAGGAGGAGGTGGAGGGGTGGAGGTGGAGGTGGAGGAGGAGGAGGTGGAGGGGGAGGAGGTGGAGGTGGAGGTGGAGGAGGAGGGGGAGGAGGTGGAGGTGGAGGTGGAGGAGGAGGGGAGGAGGTGGAGGTGGAGGAGGAGGGGGAGGAGGAGGTGGAGGTGGAGGAGGAGGTGGAGGTGGAGGGGGAGGAGGTGGAGGTGGAGGAGGAGGTGGAGGGGGAGGAGGAGGAGGTGGAGGTGGAGGTGGAGGGGGAGGAGGAGGAGGTGGAGGTGGAGGTGGAGGGGGAGGAGGTGGAGGAGGAGGTGGAGGAGGAGGGGGAGGAGGAGGAGGTGGAGGAGGAGGTGGAGGTGGAGGAGGTGGAGGAGGAGGAGGAGGTGGAGGTGGAGGAGGAGGGCATCCACAGTATGAACTCCACCTACTCCACCCTCCTCATTCTTTGTACATTGACTATTTATACAAAGACATATTTAATCCTGATTCCAGTTACAAGAATGAAGTATTATAATGAATACAAGAGTCAATACATTTAAGATTCTCCAGTATGTAACAAGTACAATGGAATGCTTACTCCCTAGTCCCGCCCGCAGTATGAATTTCAACAACAATACAATAATATACTATACTATAATATAATATACTACACTATACTATACTATACTATACTATACTATACTATACTATAATATACTACACTATAATATACTACACTACACTATAATATACTACACTATACTATACTATAATATACTATACTATAATATACTACACTACACTACACTACACTACACTACACTACACTACACTACACTACACTATACTATACTATACTATACTACACTACACTATACTATACTATACTATACTACACTACACTACACTACACAATAATATACTATCCTATAATATACTACACTACACTATAATATACTATACTACACTACACTACACTACACTATACTATACTATACTATACGACACTATACTATACTACACTATACTACACTATACTATACTATACTACACTACACTACACTACACTACACAATAATATACTATACTATACTATACTATACTATACTACACTATACTATACTATACTATACTATACTATACTACACTACACTGTAATACACTATACTATACTACACTATACTATACTATACTATACTACACTACACTACACTACACTGTAATACACTACACTATACTACACTACACTACACTGTAATACACTATACTATACTACGCTATACTATACTATACTATACTATACTATACTATACTACACTACACTACACTGTAATACACTATACTATACTATACTATACTATGCTATACTACACTACACTACACTACACTACACAATAATATACTATACTACACTACACTATACTATACTATACTATACTATACTATACTATACTACACTACACTACACTACACTATACTATACTATACTATACTACACTATACTATACTATACTACACTACACTACACTACACTACACTATACTATACTATACTATACTATACTACACTACACTACACTGTAATACACTATACTATACTATACTATACTATACTATGCTACACTACACTACACTACACAATAATATACTATACTACACTACACTATACTATACTATACTATACTATACTATACTACGCTATACTATACTATACTATACTATACTATACTATACTATACTATACTATACAATACTATACTACACTACACTACACTGTAATACACTATACTATACTATACTATACTATACTATACTATACTATACTACACTGTAATACACTATACTATACTACGCTATACTATACTATACTATACTATACTATAATATACTATACTACACTACACTACACTGTAATACACTATACTATACTATACTACACTATACTATACTATACTACACTATACTATACTATACTATACTACACTATACTATACTATACTACACTATACTATACTATACTATACTACACTATACTATACAATGCTATACTATAAACAACACTATATACTATATACTTTATATAAACAAAATAATATAACAAAAATATCTAACCAGAGTGCAAATGTTACAGTAAAGCTCATGGAAATATATAATGTACAGTGGTTGAAGAATAAGTAAAACCAGTCTACTAAAAAACTACTACTAAAAACAGGTATAAAATGACTTATAGAGTAGGTATGAGATATGTGCAGAATTATAGGTCTATATATATACAGGTAAGTATACAAGTATCAACAGGTAGTGAGCAGGGGTATGCCGTTATATCAACAGTTGACCATTAATATATATATATATATATATATATTATATATATATATATATATATATATATATATATACGGTAAGTACAGTAAAAAATGTACATGACTATCATACAGGTATGTAAACTATAAATCTGTCAACTATAGGTCGAGGTAGGGAGTTATGATACAATGCGAGGCCGTTGAAGACATTGATGGTGACAGGGTGAAGTCAGCAGGGTTCAGAGGTCGTATGTTATGCAGCAGGGGGGGGGGGTACAGAGTATTATTTTAATTCAAGCTGTTGAACTGTCCAATCCAACACAAATCACTGTGTTCGATTGGACAG
>CM051014.1:25872232-25879732 GCA_027704905.1 Muraenolepis orangiensis | reverse complement strand
TCGACGACGTGCTGGGCGGGGGCAGCTGCAGCACCTTTGAGGACCTGGACATCAACACGGCGCTGAGCGCCCTGGGCTGCCACACGGAGCCCTCCCTCCAGGCGGGACGGGGGCTGTCCGGCAGGTGGTGCGGGGAAGCCGCCGCTACCGCCGCTACCGCTACCGGTACCGACGACCGCCAAAACCACCACCACCACCCCCACCATCATCATCATCAGCAGCACCACCCGTCGTCCTACGGTTACCTGGAGCTCAGCTGCGGCGCCAACGTGGAGGTGGGCCACGTCGGCATGACCTCTGACCTCCACCCGCCCCACCATCATCAGCATCTGCACCAGCAGCAGCAGCACCAGATGCTGCTGCTGCCCCACCAGCAGCAGCTGGAGGAGCCCTCGGCCCTGTTCCCCGAGGAGGTGGTGATCCTGCCCTGGGACGAGATCAAGGAGGAGAGCCAGGTCATCCCCCTCTCCCTGGACCAGGGCTTCGGCCTGTGCGACGGCTTCTTCGCCGAGATGCAGCCGTGGGAGCGAGTGGAGGCCTACCTGTGACCTTTCAACCCCGGAGGCGCGTTTCGTTCTCTCTGATGAGAACTAGGCGAGATGTTACCGGTTTCTCCGTCCAGCCTTTGTCCTCAAGGGGTCAGCCATGGCAAAAGAAAGTCCAAGATACTCAGAACTTCAACACGCTGTAAGGAGAAAGTGTTCTGTACTGGACTAAACATGGGAGATAACAGCAAGTCTTCTGGCTTTGTGAAGCTTTGAGGCCGGTGAACAAACCTCCCGTTTGAAGGAGGTGGAGAGAGAGAGAGAGGCTGGTCGGGTGAGGAAAGGGGGCGTGTCTCCAACCCACCTCTCCTCAACCAGCATTGGGACACCACATGGGACTGAGAACACTTTGACCCCTTCTGTTTTGCTATATTAGCATCATAAGCAGTGGTTTCACTAACATGCAAGGAGCTCTTTGGTCGTCCATGGGAACAATCTGTCCCATCAGAACACTTCATATTTTAAAAGAGAGGTTTTACAAAGAAGGATACAAGAGTACTTTTAATTTAAATATGGATATTATGAAAGCATTCCATTTATGATACTGTCAAATAGATAATTTATTATATATTCTCGCTGAAGTATGTATAACTGGAGCCATCGGCGTAGAATGATGTATTGCAAAGCAAAGACGCTAGCAGAAGCTAACAGGACATTCTTGTCGTACGTGAGCTAAAGATATTATGCACTTTTTATAGGCAGCGATGTTAAAATAAACCTTTCTCAGAAACCTTAACTTGTTCTTTTCATAATCCTCTTCCGAACCTTTTAGATAAAGATGACTAATTCCAATGCAGTGATGTGTGTCTTAGTCGAGTCTCCATCACCATAGTTCGATTCTCATGTTGACGTAACGCATGACAAAATGTTGATGAAACGGCCAAATTCTAATCAACTTCCTCTGATTCGCATAAAAGCTGATCCGCTCGCTTGAGGTGTTTTTGACTGATGGGAATCGAGTTCATTCGCAAAAGCGGAGATGGAAACAACTTCAGCCGAATCAATTCAGACTTTGACCTCACGTGACTCCCGCTGTGGGCTTCTTCTCAAGCGTTCCTATGACCGCAAAACACGTCTTATGTCACCGCCCGATATCCGCCAGCGCTGACATCGTTTATCCGCTTCAACTAGTGGGGAAACAAAGCTAACCCAGCTGGTGTTTAGTACAGAAACCGTAGTTGTTTTTTTGCCACAAACTCTCGCTCTCACTGGAATTCGATTTTTAAACTTGACAAAAGGGTTGGTTTTTGCTTACGTTCCGCTGCGCCTCTATAGGGAATACCCGTCACTAGGGGGGGGGGGGGGGGGATACCCGTCACTAGGGGGGGGGGGGGAAATACCCGTCACTAGGGGGGGGGGGATACCCGTCACTAGCGGGGGGGTTTGTATTCGGCCAAACTGTTGAGATGAGAAATGATGCAGCTGACTGGTGTGTTTTGATAAGCAGAGAAGGAGATAGATGTTTAGTGAAGGGTGATACTTATATCCATCGCTCCGTCTTCTGTCACTGGGTGATGGAGTTCAAATTATTATTATTATTATTATTATTATGTCAAATGATTTGTTTTTGTGTACGTCTTTTTTTAATTTGTACATTGTTTTTTCCACAAATGTGTATTTTGCGGTATGTTTGAATACGATCATGTAGATTATGTTTTTGTGGTTGTTGTTGTTGTAGTAAAATGAATTAATTAATAATGATGCTTTTAAAAGCGGGAAATTCTCTGTTATGTATAAATCGATCAAATGGAACAATTGAACCTCTCATCTCATCCTGTTATTTATATTGTTGCTTTTTTTTACGATCATTTCAATAATGCAATCAATCATGCCTCAATGCAATAAAAGAAACTCTTGTTTAACAATAAATTGAATTGAAAAAAACCACACCTTATTTCCAGGTCAATGAGATTTATACTCAGGGTCCAAATTACACCACCGCCCACATGGGGGGGGGGGGGGGGGGGGTATGTTGGGTGGGGTTAAGGGCGGACATAACGTAACGCTATCAGTACGCTGAGGGAATCCAAAGCAGAACCAACAGCTGAGTGGTGATCTCAGCCCTTAGGATCCTCTGAGCGACGACACACAGTCAGAAAAGAAGAGTCTCCAACGCCAGTTCATCAAGCGTCCCTCACGGTTCATCGGGGGGTTAGCTTGCGTGTAGCGTGCGAGCTAGTCGCCGGTATAGCAGGTGGCAGGCGGGCTCCTGTCCCCCCCACGGGGGGGGACAGGAGCCTACGACAGGATGAGGAGGAGGAGAGACGACGCTCGGCCCCAGGAACAGATCCAGGTCCTACCGCTCCCTGCATGCAATGCGGAAGACCGACGGCTTCCCTTTTAATGAAGGATTTGCATACACCGCAGAGAGATGGCGTGTGCTGAGTTAGAGCCGCCGCTTGTTTGTGTTCATGGGCCGTCTCCACGGGGAGCCCAGTGACTCATCACAGTTTACCGGAACCTTCCTGGCTGACTGGGTTCACACCACGCACACACACACACACACATGCAAGCACACGCACACACACACACACACACACGCACACACACACACACACACACACACGCAAGCACACGCACACACACGCACGCACACACACACACACGCACACACGCACGCAAGCACGCACACACACGCACACACGCACACACACACACACACACACACACAAGCACGCACGCACACACTCACCTTCCCCTTTGTCTTTCTCTCTTGCACACAATCCCTTTATATACATTCAAACACAGAGTGAGCTTGAGAGTAAGAAACATAGAGATGGGGAGAGATAGATAGAAAGAACAAACTAAAGAAGGAAACTGGGAAAGAAAGAAAAAAAAAGAAAGAAAGAAGAAAGAAAGGAAGGATGGAAGGAAGAGAGAGAGGACGAGAGTGTGGACCTGCTGCAGAGCAAACAAACATGCTCTCCAGAGATGGACGGAGCTGCTGAGGGAGGTAGAGAGAGGAGAGAGAGAGGGAGAGAGAGAGAGATAGAAATAAAGAGAGAGAGAGAGAGCGTGAAAGAGAGACAGTAACAGAGAGGGAGAGAAGGAAAGAGGGAGAGAAAGAGAGAAAGATTGACAGAGAGAAAGAAAGAGACAGAGAGAGAGACAGAGAGACACATAGAGAGAGAGAAAGAAAGCAAGACCAAGCGAGTGAACGGGGCGGATAGGGTCCTGATGGGGTCACAGATCCCTGCTCTTTAGGATGAGATGTCAGCCTCCCTCCAGGTACGGCTGACGGCGTGGGCCAACTCAGAGGGGGGTCTGTCACATGTCGACGGAACACTGGACCCCATGGGGTGAGAAAGATCTCTGTCATCGCCATATCATGAGGGAAATACTGGAAGGAACGCATATTGCTTCGCGATGGTGGATGGAAATGGTTTTCTATCCTATGATTTAATATCTATGTTTATTTTGATGGTTTTCTGTCCATGTGAGCGTTGAAGCACTAACATTAGCGTTGTAATGAAATGCTTTCCCCTCCATCATCTGAAGACATTTCCACTGCTTGGATCACGGTCAGTACAGGAAGTGGTACGTACAGGAAGTGGCACGTACAGGAGGTGGTACGTACAGGAGGTGGTACGTACAGGGTGTACAGTAACGTTCAGCTCACCAGAGACCCCACAGAATGTCAGGAGAAGATATTGTGTTGCTGACGCAGCGTTCCCACGGGACACCGATCCTCCACATGCTATGGGGAGATGGACCAGGGCTCCAAGTGATGCTGGAGGCTTTAGAACACCAACCCACCACCCAGAGGGAACCCACCATCACCACCACCACCACCAGCACCTCCCAGAGGGAACCCACCATCACCACCACCACCACCACCAGCACCTCCCAGAGGGAACCCACCATCACCACCACCACCACCAGCACCTCCCAGAGGGAACCCACCATCACCACCACCACCACCAGCACCACTACCACCACCACCATCCCCACCACCACCAGCACCACCCAGAGGGAACCCACCATCACCACCACCACCACCAGCACCTCCCAGAGGGAACCCACCATCACCACCAGCACCACTACCACCACCACCATCCCCACCAGCACCACCATAACAAATCATGAGGATAGAATCCTCTTTATTGGTCTCATGTAAACATACAGTGAAATGTGTTCTCTGCATTAACCCATCCTAGTGTTAGGAGCAGTGGGCAGCGGGTTATACAGAGGGGAGCAGTTAGGGTTAGGGGGTCTTCCTCAAGGACACCTCCACAGTTTTTGCTAGGAGGAGCCGGGGATCGAACCAGCAACCTTCCGGTTGTGAGGCGACCGCTCCACCATCACCTCCACCACCACCCAGAGGGAACCCACGGACCGGAGAGAGGGTCGAGGCTTCATTACTGAACCATTTCATAGTTTCCTGTGAGTATATTGAGGCTCTAAATACTCCCTAACACGCCGCGACGGGACCGGGGGGTATAGTGACGTATTCCGTCGGTATTTCGTGAAAAGTCCGGTACTTCACACGTTATGTAGAACCCTCGGGTTCCAGTCACCAAACACGCTGCTCCGTCTCAAATCTCTTTTTAATTGAATGTGCGGAGGGAAAAAGGGTGAAATGCGGCTTATCCCGTCCCTGGACTGGTGGCTCCCAGCTGGGGCCGGTCATGTGTGGAGATCCCCGAGGGACCGGTGGAATAGCTGGGATTCCTAGGAGCCGCAGGGACTACAAAACTACAATATGGACTACAGAACTTCTTCTTCTTCTTCTTCTCCTTCTTCTTCTTATTCATGGTGTCCACCATGAGCAGGGGAGATGGAACAAAGGTACAGAACAGACATCACTGTCAAGGTCAGACCTGACCAAGAGGCTGTCTGTCTCCCCCTCTCCCCTCTCCCTCCCCCTCTCCCCCTCTCCCCTCTCCCCCTCTCCCCCTCTCCCCTCTCCCCTCTCCCCCTCTCCCCTCTCCCCCTCTCCCCCTCCTCTCTCCTTTCTCTTATGTGAACTTGGCTGCCAGTGTCTTTTGCAGCTGTACCTGCTTGTCACACACACACACACACACACACACACACACACACACACACACACACACACACACACACACACACACACACACACACACACACACACACAGAAACACACATGTGTTTTGTGTGTACCTACATTACAGACACACTGTGTTTGTGTGTGTCCCCCCCTCTCCTGTTGGGTCTCTTTGTCCGTGGCCAAGTGTGTGTATTGAAGGGGGCAGGGGGGCAGTAGATAAGGCTATCTCCGTGGAGCCAGGGTCCTGTTGTTCCATTCAGAGCCCCCTCCCCTACCCCCCAACCCCCTACCCCCCATGAGGCGGGATCCGCCCAGCATGCGGACCTGCCAGGAACCAGAACCCAGCATGCATGGACCGGACACTTGAGGATCCCCAGCCGCTCAGAGCTGCTCCTGACCTCACGTGTAATTAAACGAACCAGGGGACGGGGCGCTCTCATCCCCACACCCCCAGAGACAGGTCGTCATAGCGATCAGACCGCTCTGATTATTGGACATGGGTCCCATCAGTTGGGCTCCAACTGAGCAGTATGTGTGTGTGTGTGTTGTGTGTGTGTGTGTGTGTGTGTGTGTGTGTGTGTGTGTGTGTGTGTGTGTGTGTGTGTGTGTGTGTGTGTGTGTGTTCCGTGTGTGTGTGTGTGTGTGTGCGTGTGTGTGTGTGTGTGTGTGTGTGCGTATGTGTGTGTGTGTTCTCAGTGTGTGTGTGTGTGCATGTGTGCGCGTGTGTGTGTGTGCATGTGTGCGCGTGTGTGTGTGGTGTGTGCGTGTGTGTGTGTGTGTGTTCTCAGTGTGTGTGTTGACACCGGCCCCTTGAGTGACTGGAGTGTTAGTGTGTTTGTGACAGACAGGGCGGCATGGTTTACGTTTTATTGCGCCCATGGCGCCTCTGGACCGGCTCAGATTAGACCCAGGGACAAACAGACTGCCACCGGCCAGCACCACCTCCACCACCACCACTATCACCACCACTATCAGCACCAACAACCACCACCACCACCTCCACCACCAGCACCACCACATCCACCACCACTATCACCACCACCACCACCATCACCCTTACCACCATCACCCCCACTACCACCACCACCACCACCACTATCAGCACCAACAACCACCACCACCACCACCACCACCACCACCACCACCTCTACCTCTACCACCACCACCACCACCACCTCCACCTCCACCACCACCATCATCACCACCACCACCACCACCTCCACCTCCACCACCACCTCTACCACCACCACCACCACCACCTCCACCTCCACCACCACCATCATCACCACCACCTCCACCACCACCACCACCACCACCAAGCCAGCTTGCTGTATTGCCTGGGGGTTGGGATGTGGTCTGACTGATTAGTCTCTTCCCAGAGACACAGAGCGGGGAGGGTCCCGGTAAGCTGGTTTATGGTCCCCGAGGAAACCCTGAATGAGGGTAATTACAAGCACACATAGCGGTGGGCCCGGTATTCACAGTTTGATTAAAAATATAAAATAACGCTAAACCCACAGGTCCCTTTAAACTCCTAAACCCTCAACCTGCAGGTACCTTTAAACTCCTAAACCCTCAACCTGCAGGTACCTTTAAACTCCTAAACCCTCAACCTGCAGGTACCTTTAAACTCCTAAACCCTCAACCTGCAGGTACCTTTAAACTCCTAAACCCTCAACCTGCAGGTACCTTTAAACCCCAAACTCACAGGCTCTCTCAACTCCTAACCTCCAAACCAGGGATGAAATGTGATGAAAGCCACACCTAAACCCCTACAGCCATAGGTCCAATTCAACTCCCCACCCCACTTCAACGCCCTCAAATATCCAGAGACTAAATCTAAATCATGAGGATTGAATCCTCTTTATTGGTCTCATACATGTAAACATACAGTGAAATGTGTTTCTCTGCATTAACCTATCCTAGTATTAGGAGCAGTGGGCAGCT
>CM051014.1:25859732-25867232 GCA_027704905.1 Muraenolepis orangiensis | reverse complement strand
GTGGTCTTGAGTGCCGCCTTCACAGACCAGCAGAACACAGACCAGCCTCCCCACCAAACACAGGAGATATATACAGTAGATATACAGTATATAGGATAAACATTATATATATATATAGGATAAACATTATATATATAGATAGGATAAACATTATATATATAGATAGGATAAACATTATATATAGATAGGATAAACATTATATATAAATAGGATAAACATTATATATAGATAGGATAAACATTATATATAGATAGGATAAACATTATATATATATATAGGATAAACATTATATATATATAGGATAAACATTATATATATACATGATATACAGTATAAACATACTTTTCATTTATTGGGGAAACATTCCAGAGTTAATTCCTGGTTTGTCCGTTTCTTGATATATATATATATATATATATATATATATATATATATATATATAACTGCATAGCCCTGCTCACTACCTGTTGATACTTGTTTACGTACTTCTATACTTACCTGTATATATATATACCTATAATTCTGCACATATGTCAGACCGACTCTATAAGTTAATTAGTTATTTTAAACCTGTTTTTACCTAGTAGACTGGTTTGACATCTTATTTAACCTCTGTTCATTATATATCACTGTAGCAGACCACGCTGCCACTAGCCATTAGCATGGCTGCTTGAGGCTCCTCCCTAAGACCAGGACTCAGGCTGAGGAGGAATCTGGTTTATTGGGGAGTTTGAATCCTGGAGAACAGAGCAGATGGAACATGCTAGAGCTCTTCCTCTAGTGTGTGTGGGGGAGGCTGTTCTAACCTGTGGGCCTCGATTAACAAGGACCCACAGGTGTGCAGCCTCACCAGACAATCAGTCTGACTGGGGGCCAGGTGAGGCTGCTTCAACCAGACTCTAATCAGTCTGACTGGGGCCAGGTGAGGCTGCTTCAACCAGACTCTAATCAGTCTGACTGGGGCCAGGTGAGGCTGCTTCAACCAGACTCTAATCAGTCTGACTGGGGCCAGATGAGGCTGCTTCAACCAGACTCTAATCAGTCTGACTGGGTCCACGTGAGGCTGCTTTAACCAGACTCTAATCAGTCTGACTGGGGCCAGGTGAGGCTGCTTCAACCAGACTCTAATCAGTCTGACTGGGGCCGGTTCCCCGAGCCAAGTCCCGACAGACTGAGCTGCTGCTCTCGAGGTCACAGAGAGACAGGACACGAGGTGTCAAGCAGTCATTTTCAGCTGGCATTCGAACCCGCTACGGATTAGCATTCACCATTTAGCCGTTTAGCAGGAGACACACACACATGCACACACACGTACACACACACACACACACACATGCACACACACACACGCACACACACGCACACACACACACACACACACACGCATGGACACGCACGCACACACACGCACACACATGCACACACGCACACACACACACGCACACACACAAGCACGCACACATACACACACACCTTAACGGTGAGGCACTGGCAGCTATTGACTAACCATGACCTCATCCTGGCTGTCAGGAAATAACCTCTGATTACATAAAGGAGGCTGTGGACAGACATGTGACCCACTAGGCTCCGTCCAACCAATCACCAGCCTCTCAATAATGGATGCCTGGTCAACTCTTCCTGTGTGTGTGTGTGTGTGTGTGTGTGTGTGTGTGTGTGTGTGTGTGTGTGTGTGTGTGTGTGTGTGTGTGTATGTGTGTGCGTGTGTGTGCGTGTGTGTGCGTGTGTGTGGGTGCGTGCTTGTGTGCGTAAGTGTAAGTGTAAGTGTAAGTGTGTGTGTAAGTGTGTGTGCGTGTGTGTGGGTGCGTGCTTGTGTGTGTAAGTGTAAGTGTAAGTGTAAGTGTAAGTGTAAGTGTGTGTGTGCACGCTCACTTTTGTTGTTGGTCTAAACTCATCTTTGTGAAAACGCATTCATTACCAACAAATAATAGTGATATTAACCATAAGTCACGGTGGTCCACACAGTGACATCCATCACATTACATTCTAATGTGTTGTCATTTCACAGCACAAGTATAGTACAGCGAGAACAAGTTGTCATTTAACCAGAGTGTAAATGTTACAGTAAAGACCATGGTAATATATAGTGTAAAGTAGTTAAATGGGATGTAGTCTACTCGGTATAAAAACTGGATTAAACTTCTCGAGTTGGTATGAGATGTACTGAACACGCTGAGCCCTGTTCAAAGGACTGGCTCTCCTGCTCCATTCAACCATCAGGTGACCAGTGATCAGGTGACCGGCCATCAGGTGACCAGTGATCAGGTGACCGGCCATCAGGTGACCGGTGATCAGGTGACCGGCCATCAGGTGACCGGTGATCAGGTGATCGGCCATCAGGTGACCGGTGATCAGGTGATCGGCCATCAGGTGACCGGTGATAAGGTGACCGGTGATAAGGTGACCGGGATGCCAGTGACATTTCCCCATCTTCTCTCTCTTTCTCTCTCCCTCTATCTCTTGTCTTCTATAGTCTCTCCTTCTTTCTTTCCACCTTGCCTCCGTGGCACTCACTGCACCTCCCCCACCCCTCCCTCATCTCCCCCACCCCTCCCTCATCTCCCCCACCCCTCCCTCATCTCCCCACACACACCCTACACCACAAGGGGTTAATTAAAACTGATTGGGCCTTCCGAGACCACACCTGCCACTGACAGGTAAGGTATCAGGCTCATGTGTACAGTAGTGTGTGTGTGTGTGTGTGTGTGTGTGTGTGTGTGTGTGTGTGTGTGTGTGTGTGTGTGTGTGTGTGTGTGTGTGTGTGTGTGTGTGTGTGTGTGTGTGTGTGCTGTGTGTGTGTGTGTGTGTGTGTGTGTGTGTGTGTGTGTGTGTGCTTGTGTGTGTGTGTGTGTGTGTGCGTGCGTGTGTGTGTGTGTGTGTGTGTGTGTGTGTGTGTGTGTGTGTGTGTGTGTTAGTGTGCATGTGCGCGCGTCTGTCAGGATGTGTGTAGTGTGTGTGTGCCCGTCCGTGTGTGTGTGTGTGTGTTTGTGTATGTATGCATTGGTGACAAAGCAATCCATTTTCTCATCCATGTGTACACAACTATGTCTGCATGAGAGGGAGAGAGAGAGAGAGAGAGAGAGAGAGAGAGAGAGAGAGAGAGAGAGAGAGAGAGAGAGAGAGAGAGAGAGAGAGAGAGAGAGAGAGAGCCGGAGAGTGAGAGAGAGGGAGAGAGAGAGGGAGCGAGAGAGGGCGAGAGAATCTTGTGTTCTAATGTTAGCACGTAGCCTGCTGTACAGAAGCGTTGTCTCCCCTGAGTTTGAAGCGCTCTGTACATTTAGAGGACACAACAACACCAGTGTGTGTGTGTGTGTGTGTGTGTGTGTGTGTGTGTGTGCGTGCTGCACACACTCTTCAGGGGCCCTTCAGTCGTCTCTGTTCTCTGGAACCAATCTGTGTTTAGCTCTGATCTCACGGAGGAGGAGGAGGAGGAGGAGGAGGAGGAGGAGGAGGAGGAGGAGGGAGGAGGAGGAGGAGGAGGAGGAGGAAGAGGTGGAGGAGGAGGAGGGGGAGATGTGCTGGTTTGCATGTGAAGTAAACACCCCCCCCCCCCACTGATGGACAGCTTTAGGAGAACGCTAAACATCACCGACTGCATACCATGAACACACACATTCTCTCTAAGGAGTCAGCACATTACGCATGTGTGTGTGTGTGTGTGTGTGTGTGTGTGTGTGTGTGTGTGTGTGTGTGTGTGTGTGTGTGTGTGTGTGTGTGTGTGTATGTGTGTGTGTATGTGCGTGTGTGTGTGTTTGGATGTGTGTGCGTGTGTGTGTGTATGTGTGTGTATGTGTGTGTGCGTGTGTGTGGATATGTTTCCAGAGCCTGAGATGTTGGAACAGCAATAGCTAGCTTCATAAAACATTAGCTGGCAGGGGAGAAGCACTACACACACACACACACACACACACACACAGCGCACTCATCTCCCATGACTAACTAGAACAGTCAAATTAGTCTCTGGAGGGTAAAGGGATGTCCAGCCTCCACGGGGACAAGAAACAGAACAGAACAAAGAGAGAGAGAGACACAAACAGAGAGAGAGAGAAGGGATTGGGGTTCAGGATGGTAAAGATGAGAGCAGTGAGAATATGAAGATTGAAGAGATGTTTAATATATTGTCTGGTCCATCCGTTAGCAGAGCGCTGGAGATGCAGACGATGGTTTGTCTGAACTCTTAAAGCTTTTGCTCCTTTCAGGTTTAAGGATCGTTTTATCCACAGACAGTGACCTACTAAACTGCTAGGAGGGCTGCCACTATCATAACATGTCATTAACATGACACTATCATAACATGTCATTAACATTACACTATCATAACATGTCATTAACATGACACTATCATAACATGTCATTAACATTACACTATCATAACATGTCATTAACATTACACTATCATAACATGTCATTAACATTACACTATCATAACATGTCATTAACATTACACTATCATAACATGTCATTAACATTACACTATCATAACATGTCATTAACATTACACTATCATAACATGTCATTAACATTACACTATCATAACATGTCATTAACATTACACTATCATAACATGTCATTAACATGACTCTATCATAACATGTCATTAACATTACACTATCATAACATGTCATTAACATTACACTATCATAACATGTCATTAACATTACACTGTCATAACATGTCATTAACATTACACTATCATAACATGTCATTAACGTTACACTATCATAACATGTCATTAACATTACACTATCATAACATGTCATTAACATTACACTATCATAACATGTCATTAACATTACACTATCATAACATGTCATTAACATTACACTATCATAACATGTCATTAACATTACACTATCATAACATGTCATTAACATTACACTATCAAGTCAAGTCAAGTCAAGTCAAGTTTATTGTCACTTCACAGTTTACACAAGTATAAAGCAGTGATGTGAAAATCTTATGTGCAATACCTGACGACAGACAGCAGTTATAAAATAAGATAAAAAATAGATAAAAATAGAATAAAAATAGAATAAAGTTAAAAATTAAAATAAAAAATAAAAATGCAATTTATAAAATGCTAAATATCCGCACAGAAAAGAGCAATATGTATACATAAATCAATGTAATAAAATATACATAACATGTCATTAACATTACTCTATCATAACATGTCATTAACATTACACTATCATAACATGTCATTAACAATACACTATCATAACATGTCATTAACATTACACTATCATAACATGTCATTAACATTACACTATCATAACATGTCATTAACATTACACTATCATAACATGTCATTAACATTACACTATCATAACATGTCATTAACATTACACTATCACAACATGTCATTAACATTACACTATCATAACATGTCATTAACATTACACTATCATAACATGTCATTAACATTACACTATCATAACATGTCATTAACATTTCTCTGTCATACTTTGCTGGACTTTCTGGACTCATCACAGTTACTGCCTGCTCTGTATTCATGATGCTGCTGCACTACTGGCACTTTAAAATGCTTTTTTAATGTTTTTTGCACAATTCAAAACATGTACTGATCATCCTTCAGTCACTTGTATTTTAATTGTTATTGTGTATAGTGTTTTTTATAATATTGTGTTTTATAGATTCATACTGCAGGGGGATGGGAAGTTAGCGTTCTATTTTCTGGAATTTAGAATCTTGAAATAACATTTTCAACGCTGTTTTTTTCGTCCATTTCTGATTTCCATTATGTTCCACAAGCCCTGATTGGTTAACGTTTACTGGGAAGCCAATTCCTGAGATGTTCAGAACATGTCATCACTAAAGAGACACCGTTATCCGACTTAACGGACGAGAGTCGACCAGCTGATGGTCGACTTATCGACGGAATTGGGTTGTTTTAAGAAGCAAATTGGACCAAAGTGAGAGGAGACATGAAGCTTTTTCTCTCTCCGATGCGGCCTTCAGAGAAAGGGAGTTTCAAAGGGCCGACAGGGGTCAGGGGTCAGCAGTTCAACCGAGAGAGAGAGAGGGTGTACGTTGTGCTCTGTGTGTGTGTGTGTGTGTGTGTGTGTGTGTGTGTGTGTGTGTGTGTGTGTGTGTGGTTTCTCATGTGACACGGACCCGCTGCGGAGGTCTGTAAGGACCGCCATGACGGGGCGTCCTGCTCCACTTCACACTTTGTCCTGCTCAGAAAGGGTCCTTCCTGATGTGTCCTTCTTTCTGTCTGACTGTTTGACTGTCTGTCTGTCTCTCTTTCTGTTTCTGCCTGTCTAACTGTCCTTCTGACTGACTGACTCTGTCTGTCTCTGTCTGTTCATGCGTCTGTCTATTTGTCTGTCTGTCTGTCTGTCTGTCTGTCTGTCTGTCTGACTGTCTGTCTGTCTGTCTGTCTGTCTGACTGTCTGTCTGTCTGTCTGTCCATCTGTATGTCTGTCTGTCTGTCCATGTCTGTCTATCTTTCTGGCTATCTATATATCTATATCTATATCTATCTATATATCTATAGATAGCCAGACAGATAGACATACAGATGGACAGACAGACAGACAGACAGACAGACAGACAGACAGACAGACAGACAGACAGGCATACAGATGGACAGACAGACAGGCATCAGACAGCATCCCCGGTGCTGAGGTAGAACAATCATGATTTTACATTCATGTCATTTAGCTTTCATCCAAAGCGACTTAGCAGTTTCCATCGAGTTGGAAAGAGAATAACGATTGAATAGAAAGAATATTAATATTAATGTTGATAATCAGGGGTGGCAGTTCAGCTCAGGAGGTAGAGCGGTCCCCTCACAACCGGAAGGTTGCTGGTTCGATCCCCTGGCTCCTCCTAGCAATGAGTCAGGGTGTCCTTGAGCAAGACCCCCTAACCCTAACTGCTCCTGACCTGCTGGCTGACTCCACCCTCGTCGATGATGGATGAATGATGAATGGGTGAATTGAGGCTTGACTCGTGAAGCGCTATATAAAAGCATCCTTTACACACAGTTTAATATATCTCAACTAAACTGAGCTGTAAACTGTTTTTCTAATCGAATGAAAAAATAAACAGCGCAGACAAAAGTGTGAGCCGAGGTCTGAAGGAACCAAAAATAGCCCGTATCTTTTCAGGGAGAAGAAAAGGTGTTTTTTAAAGGCTGGGATTCCCCTCACCTCACCTCTCACCACCTGCTCCGATAGAAGGGCCCAAACGGACCTTCTCTGTGAGGGGAATCGGACTTCAGCTGTTAGGGTTTGTTTGTGTATGTGTGTGTGTATGTTTGTGTGTTTGCGAGTGTGTGTTTGTGTGTTTGCGAGTGTGTGTGTGTGTTTGTGTGTGTATGCGAGTGTGTGTGTGTTTGTGTGTCAGTGAGTGTAGATGTGTTTGTGCGTGTGTGTGTGTGTGTGTCGGTGTGTGTGTAGATGTGTTTGTGCGTGTGTGTGTGTGTGTCGGTGTGTGTCGATGTGTGTGTGT
>CM051014.1:25852232-25857232 GCA_027704905.1 Muraenolepis orangiensis | reverse complement strand
GGAGGGAGGGGAGCTCACCTCCAACGATATACTGGGCCGTCCGCACCACCCTTTGAAGCGCTCTGCGCTCGAGTGCCGTGCAGTTCCCGTACCAGGCGGTGATACACCCTGTCAGAACACTCTCGATGGTGCCGTTGTAGAATGTTCTCAGGATGCGGGGGCCCATGCTGAATTTCTTCAGACGCCTGAGAAAATACAGGCGTTGTTGGGCCTTTTTCACCACGTGTGTGGTGTGCGTGGACCATGTGAGGTCCTCGGAGATGTGCACGCCGAGGAACTTGAAGCTGCTGACCCTCTCTACTGCAACGCCGTCGATGGAGATAGGGCTGTGCTCTCCCCTCTGCCTCCTGAAGTCCACGATCAGCTCCTTGGTCTTCTTGACGTTGAGGGCGAGGCTGTTCTCCTGGCACCACTGCTCCAGCGATCCGACCTCCTCCCTGTAGGCTGTCTCGTCGTCGCCGGCGATCAGGCCCATCACTGTCGTGTCGTCAGCAAACTTGACGATGACGTTGGAGCTGTGCATAGCCATGCAGTCGTGGGTGTAGAGGGAGTAGAGGAGAGGGCTCAGCACGCATCCCTGGGGGGCTCCCGTGTTGAGGGTCAGTGGCTCTGATGTGGTGCTGCCCATCCTCACCACCTGGCGGCGGTCCGACAGGAGGTTCAGTATCCAGCTGCACATGGATGGGGGTACGCCTAGACCTCTCAGCTTGGTGTCGAGCTTGGCAGGAACTATTGTGTTGAATGCTGAGCTGTAGTCCACAAACAGCATTCGCACATAACAGTTCTTCCCCTCCAGGTGGGAAAGGGCAGTGTGGAGGGCCATGGCAATTGCGTCGTCCGTGGATCTATTTTGACGATATGCAAATTGCCATGGGTCCAGCGTGGTAGGTAACACGGAGCAAATAAAGTCCTTGACCAACCTCTCGAAGCATTTGCTAACGATCGAGGTGAGGGCCACAGGTCTGTAGTCATTCAGGCATGTTACCTTGGTTTGTTTAGGGACAGGCACGATGGTGGATATCTTGAAGACCGCAGGGACAACAGCCTGGGACAGGGAGAGGTTGAAGATGTCTGCAAAGACTCCTGCCAACTGGTCTGCGCATGCTCTGAGGACGCTCTCTCTCTCTCTCTCTCTCTCTCTCTCTCTGTGTGTGTGTGTGTGTGTGTGTGTGTGTGTGTGTGTGTGCGTGCTGGTGTGTTCGTGTGTCTCTGGTTGAGTGAGCATCGTCCTAGTATCAGTGACAGTCAATTAAACATCTAAATGCCAAACGGCGGAGGCTGGGATGCCCTCAGAGGCAGTTTAGAGGACACTCTGGTGAGAGGACACAGAGAGAGGCTGGAGGAGGAGGAGGCCAGGGGGAGGAGCCACATGAGGGGAGGTTCCTGGTACCCAAGTCCAACTGGTGGCTGAGAGGGACGAAGACCCACAATGCAGTTCAGCGCCCCTGTCTGGACCGTGAGGGGGACGTGGACAGGCAGACTGCTGGGCAGGTTGGACACCCTGAAGTGTCTTTCACCCTAAAGTGCTTTTCACCTTTAACATCAACGGACATATACATCCATATCGTTTTTATCGCAAAGTTATTGTTATAGTATCTATTTAATTTCATTATACGAATCGTAAACTATCGAGTCTTATATACGTATAGTGAGTCTTATTTGTATACCACATCAACTGAAAGAGAGCAAAACATTTCCCCCCCCCCCAACAAGTGCAATTGAATGGTTTCTTCCAGACGACCCCCTCAACATCACCTGGCGCACCTGCCCTTTAACCAGGAAACAAGATGGCGTCCGCTCAAAATCAGCCGAGCGTGTTTAATGATGACAGTAATGAGATGCGTGTGTTCTACAGGAGACACAAGCTTAGCCGTCCTTATCTGAGTTGGTTTGTAACATTTCGGACGCTGCATGTATAAACATGATATTCAACACATGTACATATATATATATGTATATATATATATATGTATATATATACAGTACAAGTACATCAGTCACTTTATTGTTCTTTATGTTGTCATTTTTATTGTGAAGAGTATTTTTATTGTTTTGGAAAATTCACACCGCGAGGGAATGTGGAGTAAGCTTTCCCATGGGACTGAAAACTCTTGAATTGTATGTACGTATTATAACGGCATATCCCTGCTCACTACCTGTTGATACGTGTATACTTACCTGTATATATATAGATATATATATATATCTATATATATACCTAGAATTCTGCACATATCTCATACCTAATCTATAAGTAATTGTATACCTGTTTTTACATCTTTTTACCATGAACTTTACTGTAACTTGTCATTTCCACTCTGGTTATTAGATTGCCAAATTATTTTCTCTGTACTGTACTTGTGCTGTGCAATGACAACACATTACAATCTAATCTAATCTAATCTAAAACTGTTGTTTTAACTAAAGGTTTAGTCACTCAACGATCCGTTAGTTAAGACCAGCTGGGGTGGTGCTTTGAAAAAGGTGCCTCAGAGCCCTTGAGCAAGGCACCAGCCCCCTCCCCTGCTCCCCTGTGTATCCACTAGCTGATACCCACTGCTCCTCACACTAGGATGGGTTAGAGGAGAGAGACTCATCTCACTGTGTGTCTACATGTGACCAATAAAGAGGATTCATACTCCAGATTTAGATGAGGCTATCAAACTGATGGTTAGGATCAATACGTTCACATGAGGACGTGAGAGAGAGAGAGAGAGAGAGAGAGAGAGAGAGAGAGAGAGAGAGAGAGAGAGAGAGAGAGAGGGAGAGAGAGAGAGAGAGAGAGAGAGAGAGAGAGAGAGAGAGAGAGGAGAGAGAGAGAGAGAGAGAGAGAGAGAGAGAGAGAGAGAGAGAGACTAATAAAGGAGCAGAAGAAGAAAGGTCATGTGTGTGTGTGTGTTTATGTGTGTGTGTGTGTGTGTGTGTGTGTGTGTGTGTGTGTGTGTGTGTGTGTGTGTGTGTGTGTGTGTGTGTGTGTGTGTGTGTGTTTATGTGTGTGTGTGTGTGTGTGTGTGTGTGTGTGTGTGTGTGTGTGTGTGTGTGTGTGTGTGTTTCCCTGCAGTGTTTGCCTCATACATGCATCACATTGTGTCCCCAGCAGGAAGCCACATGACCAACAGAGAGAGAGGAGAGAGTATTTGCTCTCTCTTTTCTTCTCTTTTTAAAACTAATTTTCTCTTCTCTTCTCTCTCTCTCTCTCTCTCTCTCTCTCTCTCTCTCTCTCTCTCTCTCTCTCTCTCTCCTCTCTCTCTCGTCTCTGTGTCTCCACATCTCATGTCTGTCTCTGTCTGTCTCTGTGTGTGTGTGCTGCTGCGTGTGTGTGTGTGTGAGTGTGTGTGTGTGTGTGTGTGTGTGTGTGTGTGTGTGTGTGTGTGTGTGCTGCTGCGTGTGTGTGTGTGTGAGTGTGTGTGTGTGTACACATGCTGGCTCTACTTCAGCCCGTAACTGATTACCTCACACACATCAGGTCTGACTTGAGTGGGCTGGGGATTATCAACCCAACTGAACCTTTCTAACCCAACTCTGACCCCCACCCCCACCCCCACCCCCCTCACACACACACACACACACACACACACACACACACACACACACACACACACACACACACACACACACACACACACACACGTACGCACACACACACATACCACCTGGTTATTTTGTAAAGCCACGTGTAACCTCTCTGGTCTAGAGAGGTTAATTATCATGTTGTATATGACTATCTACTCTTTATCGAGCTATATAGCTCTTTAGCTATCTAGTCTATATCCACCTACCCTACAGCCTACCCTCTGTTAATCTCACATTAAACCTGCTTCTCTCTCCTATATCCAGCTCAATATAAAGCTTCTTCCCTCCTGTACTCTGCTCTCTGGCCCCTAGGGGGGTCCCGGAGTTATGACAGTAAATCCTATTTAGATTTGCAGTTGCAGTTCTGTATTAATAAGACCATGTTTTAAATCAATTCCATAGGAGTGAGCAAGCAGAGGAGGTGTCTGAGAGAGTCTTCATGTGGGGTCATTTAGGGGGGGGGGGGTGTAACACCTGGATTATTACAGCTTCTCATATCATCTCACTACAGACTACTGTGTTACTCTGTGCTCTGGATGAAAGCTCCTGCTAAAGGACTACATGTGACTCCATGCTGCTCCACTTTGTACTTTTGTATTTTCCTTGTACATTACTATGTATGTGACTTATGGCCCCCATGTCACTCCTGAACCCTCACCCTCCCTCCCTGGAAGCAGAGATCCCCTCTGCCGTCCTCCATCATTAAGGGAGTGTTCTTGCCCTTAGGGGGGCTTAGGGTTTGGGGCGTGTTGTCAACATGTGGCTGGGATTAGCCACATGTTGTGATTAACTGATTAAGGGCTAACACAATGGACTTGACTTGACTTTGTACCATAGAGCAAACCATAAAGCGCTCTGCTCTCGAGTGTGGTGCAGTTCCCGTACCGGGCGGTGATACACCCTGTAAGAACACTCTCGATTGTGCCGGTGTAGAATGTTCTCAGGATGCGGGGGTCCATGCTGTTACAGGCGTTGTTGGGCCCTTTTCACCACGTGTGTGGTGTGCGTGGACCATGTGAGGTCCTCGGAGATGTGCACGCCGAGGAACTTGAAGCTGCTGACCCTCTCTACTGCAACACCGTCGATGGAGATGGGGGCGTGCTCTCCTCTCTGCTTCCTGAAGTCCACGATCAGCTCCTTGGTCTTCTTGACGTTGAGGGCGAGGCTGTTCTCCTGGCACCACTGCTCCAGCGATCCAACCTCCTCCCTGTAGGCTGTCTCGTTGTCGCCGGCGATCAGGCCCATCACTGTCGTGTCGTCAGCAAACTTGATGATGACGTTGGAGCTGCGCATAGCCATGCAGTCGTGGGTGTAGAGGGAGTAGAGGAGAGGGCTCAGCACGCATCCCTGGGGGGCTTCCGTGTTGAGGGTCAGTGGCTCTGAGGTGGTGCTGCCCATCCTCACCACCTGGCGGCGGTCCGACAGGA